>QHKN01000086.1:0-124639 GCA_004366955.1 Fusarium humuli | reverse complement strand
GTATTCAGGTAAAGAAGTCTTATTGATAGCTGGTAAGCTAGGTATTCCGTCTAGGGCTAAATGAATATATATAAACTTAGGGTTATTGCTAGTGAATGAGCTATGCTCACGGTAAGTTGTAGGCAATATCGTGAGCAGGATCGTGAGCATCGTGAGCAATGGTGGATTTTGATGTTGGGCTTACAGCACGTATTCCTGGGTGAGCGTGGGATTGTTGTGATTGGTGAAAAGTTGTGGTGACACATGACGTAACCGCTGGGGTCGTAACACTTTAGAAACGCCGTGTCCAAATATGATATTGATCCCAGATGCCTCATATTAGTAACACCGAATCGCCAACAAATTTGCCTGGTAGGCGGCTAGTCGACAAGCAGTTCAGACCAACGAGTATCTCAAATGTGCAAGAGGTATGCCTCAAATCACAACGTCATCTCATTGCATTGGTCGTAGGACATCCCCACAAGTCCGGCGTCCACCTTTGAACGTGTCTTCCGAGACGACCTTTACTGAAGTACTCCTCAGGTACTGGCTTTCTGCGAGAGCTCCATATTTATTAAATGGTTTTTCATTGCTGTTACTTGATGGCGACCTCTCGAGACCCTCGGGGCCATGGTTCATTCAACATGTTACAAGGACGAGCTTGAGGTTTCCTCTTTACAGGGACCAGTGGCTTTAGCCTTAGAATAGCCCCTGATACTCATCAGTGGAAAGTACTTACTGCTCTTGTCATTGTATATCATATATTGCCTGAACATGCTGTGCACATAATGGTGACCTTCGTCCGCTTAGCGTTGTAGTGAAGTTGAAGCTTTCTTGATTGGATTGTGTTACAGGCTCAAATTTTATGTAAAATAAGCCGGTTCGTAAGCTGACTGCATGGAACCTAATCTTGACTCAGACAACAGCGGCCCAGTGGTATAACGCAAATGGAGTATTTTCTGTTGAGAACCTGCCCTATCGGTAATTCTCGTAAAGTAAGAGGTCGGGTCCTAAATTGCCTAAAGCTGTGCCTCAAGCCAAGGCAAGGGATAACGGCCGGAGAGCGGACCGTACCACGTAAGATATATCCCATTGCAGTTAAATAGACTGATACCTCCGTCTTCCTTACCGTATTTATACCCTTGAGTAAGACCCTGAGTTTTGATAACTTCCGCCAATGAACGACCAGAGATCGTAACGCTATACTGTTTGCAGAGTTTTCTCCGTCTTGGCAGCAGTAGGGATCAGAGGTTATTGCAGATCCTCAAGGTGAAGCATGGGCTATTTAGTCTCTTCTCATCTTCATTTTAGCTCTAATTTCTCTTACCTATATCTCCAAGTATTTTAACCAGTTCCCAAACCAACTAACTGCCCCGCTATGCTGTTCTCTGGGGTGTTCGCCGTCATTCTTGGTGCCTCGTCGCTTGTCGCCGCTGCACCAAGTGAGACATCTGCAAGCGATCTCATGTTGGGTCTGAACCGACAAGCAACGAAAGCCATTGAAAAGACATTCGCTCAGTCTCATGCACGAACCACCCCTAAAAAGTGCACATTGGCTAACGTCACGGTGCGTCGTGATTGGTAAGCTTCCTTCAGGAGCCTTGCAATGCTTCTTATCTAATAAAAGTAAAGGAGATCTCTGTCCAAGAAGGAGAGGAAGGCGTACATCAATGCTGTCTTATGCCTTCGCGAGAAACCTTCCAAAGCTGATCCAGCCTTTGCACCTGGCGCTCGCAGTAGGTATGATGACTTTGTGGCGGTTCACATCAACCAAACAATGAGTATCCATGGAACAGTAGGTACACAATTCATCAAAGCTATGTTCTATCCATCTAATGAACCTCCAAGGGCAACTTCCTCACATGGCACCGTTATTACACTTGGGCGTATGAGAAGGCTCTTCAAGATGAATGCGGCTATAAGGGCACCCAACCGGTAAGTTTATCTTCCAGGAATGATGCTTGTCTACTTTCATATCACAAGTCAGGTCCGCTAATAACTATAGTATTGGAATTGGTTCGAGACTCGTGACTTTGACAAAGACCCTTTATTCGACGGCTCAGAAACTAGCATGAGCGGTGATGGAGAATATTTCAAGCACAACGGATCCTTTGGCGGTAGAGGAACCATCCATCTGCCCAGCGGCAATGGTGGTGGTTGTATTAAAAGCGGCCCTTTCGCTAATGCAATTGCCAATCTCGGTCCGCCTGCCCCCAGCATGGATGGAATGGTAGCAACCAAGACACCTCTCGAGTACAACCCCCGCTGCCTCCGCCGTGACCTAACAGCCTATGCTGTTGAACAGTGGATGACCTATCCGAATCTGTATAACCTTACACTCGGCATTGCTTCACGTAATATCGAAATCATGCAAAAGGAGTTTCAAGGAGGACGATTTGCAGAAGGATTCTTAGGCCTACATGGAGCTGGTCATTATACCATGGGTGGTGATTCCTCTGATCTCTATTCATCACCTAATGATCCTAACTTTTTCCTTCATCACTCTATGGTGGATCGCGTATATTGGATCTGGCAGGTTCTTCATCCAACGCAGGCCAACGATATCGCCGGCACTCTCACTGTATCTAATAACCCTCCTAGCAGAGACGCTCTTAAGTCTGATCCCCTGAACATGGGGGTTAATGCTCCTGAGATTACTATCTCTGACGCACTTGACACGATGGGCGGCTCGCCGCTTTGCTATATCTATTTGTAGTACAACAGTAGCTCCTCAGCAACATGTACTTCGGAGGCTAGCCACTTTCATTTCCTCTCGAGTAAATAGTTATTCGACTAAATACCTACGAATCTCAATCAAGCGTTCGCATTTCAGATATAACAAATACTACTCTACCTGAATAGCTATCTCAATTGCCCAACCCGTAACGCTTATCCGTTAAATCACATCCATGAGAAGCAGACAGTTTGGTCCAGTGTTGTTAATAGGCTTTCATAAAAAGGTTTCCTTACATTGGTAACCTTTTGTAAAGGATACTTTCCCCCACACTTTAGGCCTGACGAAGTCAGAGACTATTTTCCCTACACAGTCCTTCTGTGTATGCCGATCTCCATCGTCTATTGCCGATAGAGCCATGTCTTTGACTTGAAGAATTCTACCTATTGAGATATGAAGGGAGTATCTATTAAGAGGGTTAGGTACACTTTGGCCCTTCAAATCAGAACCTTGGCCAATATAACTTATAGCACAGCTTCTCATGTAGCTGATGTGCTCTTGTGGACAGCCTGTTATTGCTTTGTTTCGGTCTGGCATTGTGGCTAAGGAACTTTACAGTATGGAAAAAAGAAATGTAAAGGAAATCGTACATATATAATTTCATATTCACATACGAGACTTCAGCTGCTGTAACCGATGGGACAGTCCTTGAAACTGTATTTATTACAGCTTCTATGCAAGGTGTAGTTCGCCGTATGACTTACTAAATATAATAATAAGGATAGAGCTACCGAAGGCTAAACGACTTAACCAGCAAGGGCGGTAAGATAAACTTGAAAAGGTTATAAAGTGATATCATTAGGCAAATGAAAAGAATAAAACATACACGAAGAATTTGAATAGAAATAACAAAACAGACCGAACGGAGATAAATCCCGAGATAAGCGGACACGAATGAGTGAGACTCAAGACTCAAGCGAAACATCCAATGACGTTCAAAGAGAGCGATAGCGGCAGCAGACAACAAGAGAAAGAAAAGAAGCTGACAGGGAACATCTCTAAGGATCCACTCTATTATCTAGAAAAGACGATAACAAAGATATTTTACTAGGCTAAGGATAGAGTATGTAAAATTCCAGAACATTGAAGCTGGGCAGCAATGCAAAGGACTGCTAATTCCATCTGCTTGCCTTACGTAGGCCGTCTTGGTGAATAGTGATAGGTCCAGATACAAGATTAACTGAACAGCTAGCTGCTTATGCTTTTTGAAAGAGAATACATATCTCTCTCTGGCTCTCTTGAGTATGATTCAGAGAGTGAGTGATGGAGTAGTAGTGCTATTGTACTTGTGGTTAGCAGCAGCTAGCTGTAGTGGGTAGCGGTGCTGGAGATAAGCTGCATCACAGCGCTAAAAGCGCCATAGAAGCAAGCAACTAGTGGGCATGGTCTTCTGCATTTTTCTTACTAATTCAATAACGATCAGACAGCAGTACTGGAATTTCTAATCGCAATGTCTATGCCACACAATCTTAATCAATCTCTGATAATTTCATCTAACATCTTTGCTTCCGCCTACACTCCTGAGAATCCTCAACACCGCTTGTTCGCTCGCCTATTAGCTGTCGTCAGGCAATGTCGTTTTCTGCAATGAACCACTATTGGCAGATAGCCATTTCGCAGTCCCAGGAATTGTAGCTTACCTCCGTCATAAGTGAAGAACTCGTGAAGGTCAGGACCTGTTGGTGCCATTAGCATGATAGGCCTCGTCTTGTTGGCAATGAACTCTGACACGCACAGAGTTAAATATCGTCCTATAAATTATGTTAGCTGCTGGTCAGTTGATAGGTGTGTATTTAAATACAAATATTCATTTCTTTTTCTCAGCCTCCTCCTTTAAGTCTTCTACTCTGTCCTCAATCTTGGAAATCTTCCCGGTTAGTCAAAAGCCTTAGGTGCAACAGTAGTGGACGTACCACGCTTTTCGAAGGAGAGGAACCGGAAGCTTGGGTCCAAGCACCAGTATGGACGACTAGATTATCTTGAGCTTTTTTGTAGCTGTACTTGACAGGATCCAGAGCCATGATGAATGAGTATCTAATCGAACAGATATAACTACTAACAGTGTCGTAGCCTTTGGTAGTTTGAATTGCAGAAGACAATGGAGCGTGTTGAATTCAAGTCTATTGTTCACGAACACATCATCATATATAGTCAACGGTGAAATCTACTTTTTCGTTAAGCTCTTGCCTAGGGTATGGGTCCATCTCAGCCAAGCTCGATTACGACATGAGGCAACAGTCGTAGCAATGCTTGACATCAAAGCACAGTCTTTGGCATTGCCAGTTTCGGACAAAACAAAGTTTACTAATATGGTGGCAAACACTCCTTGGGGAATAAATGAATTACTTTAACCCTAGTTGCAATGTCACGATCTCTATCTGGCTCAAGAAACAATGGCATAACACTGAGTGAACAATTCTGTAGTTTGTTTTATCTGGATTCGGAAGTTCCAAACTTCCAATGCAGACACAATGCGGGACACAGTTACAGCAGGCGTTCCAGCTGGTCAGTCCCAGTAGTCATCATAAGGAGGTGCCCCTGGACGTGCAGGGCTCTCTTGCATTGGAAAATCAGGGTGTCGAAGTACCCTCAGCATCACATTGCCAATTGGAATTACCCGATAAGGGATGGGGTGTTGTTTTTCCCCCTGTCAAGGAGTTGATTTGAAACTGCTGACATGCATAGTAAATGAATGTGGCTTGGGAACGTGGCTAACGTCTTTTGGCGGTGAAGCAGAAACCGCAGATAAAACTTTGGAATTACCATATTTAGCTTAGTCTTATCCCGGGAGGTTGAAACAACAACAAATGTTATGCCGTCTTGTCCAATTAACGACCCAAGACAAGGGTTACTCCAATCTTACCGGCACGAGCTGAGCATGACGTGTTAATTGCTTTCTCTTTTGTTAAGGCAAAGCCACAAAGGGTAACAATTGAAAGCGAAAATAGACTACTGACTGCTTAACTTACCCTTGTATAGTATTTTTATGTGAATGTGTGGTATAACTCCGACTCTCGTCATTCTCTTCAGACATTCCGTGCCCCCGTCACAAAACGGGCGATGGCTACACGAGAATTGACCTTTATTGAGACCCGCGCTCCACGAGCTGCGGGGCTTTCGGAGGGAGATGTGGATGAGCATAAAGACCTAATTGGTGATCTATACCTGGGTCAGAATCAAACTCGCGACCAAGTTATTCAGCATCTCAAAACAAAATTCGACTTCAGTCTATCGTAAGTCCAGTCTTTTCCCAACATTTTCTTGTCAACATCTCACATTAAAGCTTATAGCCGTGACCAGTTCTCAAAAGCAACGAGACGGTGGGGGTTTCAGAAGCAACGTCGCGCAGGCAGCTCTATCCAACCATCACTAAACGAAGCAGCTAGCCAACGCACGACAATCGACGCTGCCAGAAACGAGCCTCCCAGTACGACAAATATTGACAACTCTGGGGACCAAGAGCCGACAGTCGCAAATGAGTCTAGCAAACGCCCAAGAAGTGTTACAAGCTCCAGCAGCCGTAGAAGCGATACCACAACCCATGGCTCGTTCTCACCCTCTGTTCGTCCCCTCGTGAAGCGGTTGAAGGCCAGAGATGAGCCAGATAACACACCCGCTAGCAGCCTACCACATACACAATTGGACTTCTCCAATGACACTGACCTCATGTTAACGTCATCGGTGGAAGAGGAACTTGCTGAATCAAGGTCAAGGTATGAAGAAAGGTGCGATGACGAGCTGTCGGCAGACTATCTAGTCTGCTGCTACCGTTACAACAAAGCATTCTGGTACTATCGCAAGATCTCGGTGCCCTTTCCATACGAGACTTTTTCGCCCAAGCAGCGACGCGATAGGATACTCGATATGGCAAGAACTGCCAAGACACGAAGAGCTTCTGAGATCGTGAGGGAAATGATAGAGTCTGAACTTGAGGCAAGCAGTGATCCTTTGTCTGAAGATGGGTCGAATCAATCTACCCCAGGCAAGACTGAGATGTGCCCCATGCAATCATTCCTGTTTCATGATCACCTTGCGGACATCTATGAACATCGAAGCGATGGCACCAGTCTGGTGCAGAAGCATCTGAATCAAGCCAAAGGCTTCACAAAGGCCTTTGACAGACTTGATCCACCAGCTATTTTGAACCTTTCTGAGGAGCATGTCCTTCAGAGTAAACAGACAAAAGAACACAATGCTCCGCCATCAATAGACCTTTGGACACTGCTTCGTCTTCTTCCAGGATACAAGGTCGCTGATATTCCAGAGAACTTGCTCAATTCCCTGGAATGGGATGCGACATCGCTAGTCTTGGATGTCAGGGATTGCCTTGATCGGTGCTGGGGAGCACTGAACAATAGTGAGTCTTTGCCAATAGCTATTCACTATGATGTAGGACAGCACGAAAAGATGGATCCCACTGAAATGAGTCATTTGGCCCTTCAACACGACCCTCTTTATATTTGGGCAAAGACCAGTCTTCTATTCACATTCCTCTGGAAGAAGATACAAGATAACGCTCCTCCTATGTGGAAGCATCATAAGATATCCGCCACGCAGTTCCTGATGGTCATGACCAGGATGATCGTCCGAAGGTCATTACTTCTTTCCCAGCACGTCACGCCGCCGCTAGACTCAGACGGCAGGCTCTTAGAGCTTCGAGACTCAGATCTGCAAGGCTACCGTAGTGTTGTGCAGACGCTCCTTCTCGAACATCGATGGATGCCAGACCAGATAAAAAAAGAATTCGTTACAGAATTCGTTGAACACTACTCCTGGTCCCCGCCAGCAGGTCGCAAGAGTGTCCTCGCTCAACAAATCCAGACTTACCAGATAGAAGCGCTGGAATTTGTCCTGGCCGCCAGAAGAGAGGGAGAGAGCCGCCCGACAACATCCACTTCCACTACACTGAGAGAGGTCACTGCTCTAAGGGCAGAGGCCTGCGAGATGGGATCTACATCAGAGGACAACGAATTCCTGGAATGGTTAGATCTGCCACAGGACCAACTAGAATCTACCAGAGAGAAAGATACCATCGCATATGTCAAGCAAAGGCAATATGCACCATCGTTCGATTCTTCCAGTGTTTCATCTTGTTTTAGGACATCCTCTATATACCTCAACGCATTGACTGGAAACCCCACCATGTCCAGATCGTTGGCATCTCGGTCGTCCCGTTCTTCCCAAATATCCGCCTCGAGCTCATTCAAGCGTTTCAAGGCGTCAGCTCTTAGGAGACGAAAATCGTCCGAGTCGATGTTGGGACTGGGTTTGTATGACCCTGAGAGGCAGCTGCAGGATAATTCCCTCCGGGAATTGCAAGACCCGCAGGTTCAGCGGTATTTTAAACTGACGATGGGTCTGTCAACATTGGTAGAGGATGATTCACCAATTACGGAAGAGAAGGAGTATATAAATCATAAGGAGAAGCTAGAAGAAGACGAAAAGCCATCAGTAAGGGGAAGATTAGGGAGACTGCTAAAAGGCAAAGGCAAAGACGACCTGAACGAGAGAGAATGGAGATACAACCCTAACCGTAAGTATAACCAAGATGATATCGTGAAAAGCATCCCATATCACCTCCTCGATGATGCATCGACTAGACCTATCATAGTTTAGATATTCATCTATGAATTGACCTTGTAATATAAACACGTCATTGTATCTGTATAATTTAATAGACTTGCTCCTTAAAGACAATGTAAAATAGGTAATAGGAGTAGGGATTTCTATGACCTATTTGCTGTTGGCAACACGGGTGTAGTCAGCTTATGAAAGCTATTCATTGTCAATCTGAGGAATTAGATCCGAGATATATAAGAGCCTGATCTCCCTAAGGACGAAGCTATTCCAGGATGTTGTTCAAGAGCAAGTTGTCAACATATCTTAGTTAGGCAACTTCAGCAACTGTGTGGATATGCGCACTTTGTAGACTGCTACACTGTAATATTAAACAAAAAAGCATTATAACTTCAGGGTACCATAAAGTCTACGATATAAGCTCCTCCTATCTCTAGAGTTTCTTTACTTATTTTTTTTCTTTATTCCCAGAAGTATTTTAGTTTTTTATTACATAGTACTTAATTTACTAGTTAGCTTTGTGCTTCTATCTGAGAAACGATAGATATTGAACCTCGATTACGTATTTTATGGTGCTCTCAATGGCCCGAGGGTCTACGGCAGTTGATGTGACTTCGGTATGATATTAACAACAGCTGCTACAACGCAACACTCCATGCGAGACTCTGGTCATCTCAAACGATCCACAAGGAGGGCGTCAGGAACTATGCCATGATAAGTTCAAAGATAGTCATTCCCTTATCAAGAACAGATTCATGGACAGGTCCAAAATTGCTTCTCCCCGCATTTGGTCGGAGACGCGGGGTTGGACCGTGTCGCTGAAAACTACCGCACAAAGCTATGAATTACCGCCTTAGGACTAGCGCACTATGACGAACCGATCCAACATGACTGGCTAAGCGAACTTGTCCCAAAGCGGCAAGTTTCTAGGCCACGGATATCATCGCCACAGAAGTTTTTAAATACGCTTATTCCCACCAACAGACAGTCAAACAGCGATTCAACAGCAACTATGTCTTCACTACTCGAATCTCTCGGTCTACGACACGATGTTGTGCCTTTGGCTGCTGTCGTCTTTGGTATCGTTTTCTTTGTCGCGGCGTATGAATGGATGCGCAAGGGAAGCGCTGCCAAAACTGCTGGTAAGTCATGTCGCGATGACTTCACTGAGCGATTGACTAACAACCCAGCCAAACCTGACGACATAGAATGGAAAACACCCTCCCCAAAGCCCCTCCCAGACTTTGATCTCGATGTCACCAAACCCCAACTCTACCGTCCCTTCCGGCATGGTCCCAACCACGTAACAATGGGCATCCGCAAGCTCGACTGGAATAACTGGATCGAGATGGACTCTAACTTTATGTGGTTTCACGATACCAAAGTCTCAGAGCTGGAAAAGGATATCGATGCGCATGTCCAGTATGTCGATAACGCGGTTACGAGAGATGCTTGTTTTGAGGTATTGGAGGAGTTGACGGCTTGGTTGACAGTGAGGTATCCTAAGATCTTTTCTTTGGAGGGTGGGAAGTTGAGGAATAGTCTTACGGGAGAGGTTTTCGATTATCCTGCTAGTAAGTTCAATCACTGATCATTACAAGTACCCTGTTCTCGGCTAACTGTGCAGGTGATCCTAAGGAAGCAATGGCTACGGCAGCGAAACTGGTTCAGGATGATCTAGTCATCATGGTCGAGGAAGACGGTAAGTCTTATACCTACTTAAAGCCACAATACTAATTCATTAGACGGCCATTATCATCTCGACGCAGGAGCAGTCTGTCTCCCCGGTTTCTGGCGGCTGAGCGAGAAGTTCAGAATGTCTCTTGATACCCTGCACATTGAAGCCAAGGTTCCCCATTACCAGACCAAACTGCAACGGTCTATGAATAAATTCTTCAAATCCATGCAGCCAGACAAGGCAGTTGTTCGAAACAATGTAAGTATGCTGAGACAATGGGGGTAGTCCTGGCTAACTGTTTAGTTCTTCATTCAACTTGATGATGGCCTTCACTGGTCTCATAGAATGGGTGATCAGAACAGCAATGAGGTTGCTTGTAAGTCCTCTCTACTTCAAGCAGCCCTTCCATAACTAATAATTCTTCAGCCTGGGAAACTGCCAACGATAAAGGCCTCACGATCGAAGATCTCTATTTCCGCTCCGAACGCCAGTCCCTCCGTCGTCTGCCTCGCTCTAAAGCTCTGCTTTTCACCATCCGAACGTATTTCGAGCCGATTACACGTATTGCGCAAGAACCTCATGTTCCAGGTCGTCTGGCTGAGGCAATTGACAATTGGGATGAGGCTGCTTCGCTGTATAAGGGCAAGCATCACTGGGATGGTATTCTGTTGCCTTATTTACGTGAGCAGGATGAGAAACAGAAGGAGAGTGGTATATTAGAAAAGGCACCCGAAGGGAGCTTTCCTTATTAGTTAGTTAGAATGGGGTAAATTGGTAGTAATTGAACTTTTGCTCTATAGAATTGCCCGTTCGAGAGATCCAGCCTTAGTGTTATTACAACTAAAGTAAACCTTGATAAGATGTTCTATCTAGCAGTCTGCGAATTTTAGACCTTTTAAGAATGCCTAACTTTAAAAGCAAGAAAGCCATTTTAAGAGCATTGGATATAGGCAATTGAAACTGGGAACCTGCTTGGATTTCTTCAAGACGGTATTTTCTACATACCGCTCTCCAGCTAATTCCCCAACCCTCCTTTGTAGCAATCGACCAGACTTTCACTGTCGGTCATCCTCCATCGCATTGAGATACCATCAGTTGCACTTACATTTACACGTCATGCGAAAGTGACCTGAACGGCTACAACGTTGATCCACCTGTCAATCCGAGATGATAAGCCTCTTTCGGTAATTAGTCAACTTCTTCTACAACTTTATCGTCCAAACAGATAGTCACATACACTGGACACAATAGTTTCCAAATACGGCTAGTCATCATTAAATATCTACTCTATCAAGCACCCCGCACCATCCTAGTTCATCATCCACTCCGCCTCAACCTTCGGTTCCGTAAAAGCTAGGATTATTAGCAGGACTCTAACACAGGCCAGGGGGCGCACTTACTCCTCTTTCCCCAGACAAAATACCAAACCCCGCACAAAAACAGGAACCCTACAAGTACAACGGAGGCGTAGTTCATAGTCTCTGCCGTAACAGGTAATGCAGAGGGCATGCTGAACAGAATCAGCTGGAACAGAATCCACAGGACGGATACCGAGTTTGCTACTGTGCCGGTTCTGCCGAGGTACCATTTTGCTTTGGAGACTTCTGTTCGACCAAAAGCAAGGCTCAAAGCGATCGGGACCAGATAGGCTAGGGCCAAGGCTACGACGCCCACAGAGACAAAAGCTGTAAAGGCGCTGGTGCTGCCAAGGTTGATACACCCTAAGGCGATCTCGATGACTGTAACGAGAGCGAGGGCATAGATTGGCTGATTGAAGAGGGTTCGTGACCAAATGTTAGACCCGGGGAGCATGCCGTCTCTTGAGAGAGCCCATGTGCAGCGAGAGGCTGTTGTTGTGATGCTCATGGAACAGAATAGTGTGACTAGAAGAATCATGACCAGTAGTGCCAAGCTGAGGGGTTTTGATCCAGTGACTGTGTCGATGATAAACGGCAGTGCTTGACCATAAGGAGCAGCGAGGACATCCTCCAAAGGTGGTAGAGTAAAGCAGATAGGTAGTACAAAAGCCAGCATGGACACGCCGCCAATGGGAATACACATGGTGATGGCTCTGGGAACTTCAATCTCTGGGTTGGCACACTCCTCAGTCATGCTCATGATTAGTCCGATGGCCGAAAGAGCATAAGCAGGAGGCAGCAACCCAATGAAGAAAGAGAAATTGCCCCAACCAGATATGCTCGGATCAAAATGCCCTAACCCATAGGTCACTGAATGCCTTCCTTCTTTAGCAGTACAAGCCAAAGCGATAAGGATTGCTACGATAGTGACAACGCTCCAGATAGCAGCTGCAGTATCGACCAACGGCAGAGCCTTATCAGCAACCGCGCAAAGCGCAAAGATAAGAAGACAAATGCCGAAGAAGATGTATAGTGTTTCGTTCGCTGTGGCGGTCCAGTCCGGTCGATACATAGTAACCGTCGCAACGATAATCGAAGCAAAGCCAAAGTTGACAGATAACGCAATCGTCCAGTTGCCGATCAACCAGACCCAGCCCGTGAAGTAAGCCACGGCATGTTGATAGCTTTTATTCTCGGTGAGACGGTAGGACCAGTAGTATACTCCTGAAGAAGTTGGGTATCGAGAGGCGAGTTCTCCAAGAGACAAAGCGACTGCGCCTTGGAGGAAGACGACTACCAAGACACCGACGAAGAGAGAGAGCTGGCCGCCGCCGTAGATGGTTGAGATCAAGGGACCGCCGACGCCGTACGGTACTGCTGTGATTGCGAGGGACATGCCGAGGACGGAGATGAAGGATCTGTTTTTTCGGAGTTGTGGAGTTGAGACATCTTGGATAACTCCTTGATGGGAACTTTCTGTTCGATAGATGGATTCTGTTTTAGGAGACATGATTGACACTGACATCTTCAAAATAGAAGATACGCTGTGGACTTTAATAGACTGAGGGAGTTATATCTTGGGGGAAACTATTACGAAAGAGGTAACATGATAGGCGTTGGGAATCCGGGGAAAGGATGATAAGACTAGTCTGTTTGCGGCATGTTTTTAGGACAAATGGCTCCGTTGATGCGGTCCACGCTACGCCACTAGCTTCGCGATATCGGGCTGAGATTGGGGAGATGATAGTGATCATTGGCAGATGTGGTGACATAGAGGGGATATTATGATTGCGGGCATGAAGTGGTCGTCTTTTATACCGCTTACATCTATCAGTGACCGGGCCGGCGGGTATTCATCACTGGGATAGGCAAGTCACGACTACTACTCTGCGGGCGTTGGATTGAGATATTGATTTGGAGACAGGATTAGACCGGAGATGGACCGTGTCATTGGAATTCATGTCATTGAATTCCAGGGAATCGGCAGCTTAAGCTAAATTCCTTACCCAGGCGTCATCAGAAGTCGCTTTATCCTGGGGTTAATTGCGGCTTACTGAAGTGGAGACATCCCAACCGATGCACCTCAGAGGTTAGTGTGATGGTAAGCGAGTAGTCTGGACAACCTGGGGAATGTGGAGAAACAGGCAAACTCCCGTGGACTTGCTGCTGAGACGTGCACCTTGAGGTAGGATAGGCTGCAGAGTTCTAACCGATGGATTATGCGATAACCCTAGGGTACGTTCAAGTGACAGTGAAATTAAAATTCAAGGGCTGTTTGGCGAGAAACTCAAATGACCATCCTCAACTTGAGCTTTTCCTGCTCTATAATCTCGTCTTTCTTGGCGATAAGCTCCTCCATATCCCATGGACAGCTTACATATCGCCCTCCAAGCCACTCTCTGCGTTCAGATGCCAACCATGCGATTGTATCACCAGCTATATCAGGGTGATGAGGAAGAGCGTTCCTAACCGCTTCGGGTGCTCCTTCGGTAATCTTTGTCTTGATCGCGCCCGGGTTTACACAGAAAGCCAAAAGTCCTTGTTCCGCATACTCAACTTGTAACGACTCGGTCCATCGTAGCACTGCAAGCTTTGAACTTCGATAACTCCCGCTGCCGGGACGAACACTCAATGCGCCTAAAGACGATACGTTGATCATAATGCAAGAACCATCAGACTTGGCATAGCTTGATAATTGCATTGGGAGGAATGTACGCGCCATGTTGAATAGTCCCCGAATGTTGACTTCCCATGTTCGCCAGTATACTTCCGGATCTGAGTCGAGGAATGGTTTGTATGGTTCCATGTGCGCAGCATTGTTCACAAGAATGTCCAACCGCCCGCTGAACTCTTCTTTTAACGAGTTATACATTTCTTTGACGCTATCCTGACTTGAAATGTCAACTTTGTATCCGAGCACCACGGGCTCTGGGCGGTTGGCTTGTGTTGCGGCTGACTTCAACTTGTAGATGAGTCCATCAGCTATGCCGTGCAGATCAGCGCATGCTATAAAAGATGCTCCTGCTCGTGCAAAGGCTGTAGCAGTGGCAAAGCCAACTCCATCCTCCCAAGCTGCGCCAGTAATGAGTACATGCTTGCCGACTAGGTCCAGTTTTAAAGGCGAGATATAGTCGTAAGACGTGGCGTGGTGGGTAAGTATATAGTCAGCGCCAGCGGGAAGTTTCCTTACGGTTGACATGATGAAGCAGTATCAGTAGGTAAAGACTTGAAGGTAAATAAGATCGAGGTTATATCTCTGGGAGTCTGCGGGATTTATAGCTTGAGATGTGCAGATCGCGGAGGTTAATGCTTAGTAAAGTGTGGGGGAGATTCGGGCTTAAGATATTTTTACCAGCACTGTAACGAAAGCGACTAATGCTGCTAACTATCTCTTCTGGCTTAAGCAGCTGGACCCTTCCATCTGGGAGACAGATGAGAATCGTGGCAATTGCCCTGAAGGATTCCAGTCTCTTGATGTTAACAAGGTACAATTCTCTCATCCCTTGAGGCATGGTGCTCAAGTTCTACGTGTCATCAATCTCAGGATCAAAAAAAGGTCAGTTTGTCGCTTTTTCGGTGCCTCCGGCTGTGGAAAAAGTACCATGATTGCCGTGCTGGAGTGTTTCTATAACCCAGTCCGTGGCCATCTTTTTCTCGGTGACAAGAACCTGGATGAGATGATCCTTTGAGTATTTAGCAAGACCCAAAGCTCTATCCCGGTATTGTTCCCGAGAACATCGCCATGGGCGTACCCAGCGAAGAAACCTCTCATCAATATCTGAAGACGACATCATTCAAGCCTGTCGCTCAGCCAATGCCTGGGATTTTGTCTGCTCCCTACCCGGGGGCCTCAAGGCTCCCTGCGGAGCAACCGGTCTTCAACTATCAGGAGGTCAACGTCAACGCATCGCAATTGCCAGGGCTCTCATCATAAATCCAAAGCTGCTTGTCCTCGTCGAGGCAACTAGCGTTTTGGGCACCCAGTCGGAACGGGTAGCGTAGGATGTTCTCAATGGAGCCGCCAAGACAGGCGACAGGATTACTATTGCTGTCGCTCATCGATTGTCGACTGTTCGCCACGCTGACATGATTTGTGCTTTTCACAATGGCAAGATGCTAGTGACAGGAACGCACGATGGATTGTTGGCTAAGAGCAACATGTACAGGAAGATGTGTGGGGCGCAGAACCTCGGTCATTAGAGGTGGTGGCTGGAGGTTTGCATTCATCTACATTCATTTCTTGTGTTTCCATTCTTGTATACAAATAAAACTGTAGACTGTAGTAGGGTTAGATCATTTGAGGGCAGTTACATTTAATACACCACTTATCAGTGCCCAGAGTTAATCTTGAATTGTTTATTGTGATTTCTCGCTTCACTCTCCTAGATGATTCTGTAGAAGAGAGTAGTCCGATAAAGGACAGTCTCTTTAACGTGATTGGTGGTCAAGAATAGCCTTAGCAAACTAAAGCTGAAAAGGTCGCGCCTTTTAGTGACATTGACAAACTACGCCCTACCATTGACATCCATGATATCCACTTTTGGAAACCACTAGAACACCACGATGGCTTTCGCGATGTATAAGAACATGGAAGCGTGGTAAAAGGATTATCGTAAAATTATCACGACACATTAATCAATCTCAAAATGACTAACGACAAACCTACCAAGTCTTTCACTCTACGAACTCATCAACCCGGTGACATGGGCTACATCACGTACCGCCACGGGAAGATCTACGCCAAAGAATACAACTTCAACTCCCGCTTCGAATCCCTTGTATCAAGAATCACAGCCGACTTTCTCGACAACTTCATCCCAGATCTCGAACGTTGCTGGATCGCCGAAAAAGACGGTGAATTCCTTGGCTCTATCATGCTAGTTCAGGACAAGAAGCCCAAGACAGCCAAACTGAGACTTCTGCTGGTGGAAGAGAGCGCTAGAGGTCTTGGAGTTGGGACAGCTTTGATACAAGCTTGTATAGATTTTGCAAGGGAGGCTGGATACGAGAGTGTTGGTCTTTGGACGCAGAGTATGCTAGTGGGGGCGAGGAGATTATACAAGAAGGCGGGATTCGAGTTGGTTGAGACAGAACCTCAATGTGATTGGGGAGTTGATGCGGTAGGGGAATTTTGGAGTATGAAGTTGTGAAAAGCAATGTCATAGGTAGCTTGGCTGAAAGCCTAGATCAGGGCCGATGAGAGATCAATTGTGAGGAGTTGTCAAAAGTAAAGAGAGAAGGTCAAACTGGGTTGAGGGACTGAGTCAAAGTAATAATAGTAGTATTATCTCCGGTATTGAATACAGGGCTGCAGAGAGTTGAAGAATAAATGCCGAGAAAAAAGCAAAGGGAACGTTCTCACCAATCGCATTACAATTTGTAAGACCCAGTCTATCCCGCGATGTCATGACTCGTTCCTGAATCTAGACTTGGTCGAATAAACCTTGGTCGTGGAAACTACAAGGGTATCGGATGAACTAGATCGCGGTCCATACTCCAATACCCGTGGAAGCAGGGTCACGGTTCAACAATATCCACTGGACATATCATCCGAGAGTCCAATCGAGGAATCATTGACAGGATTCACTCTCGGTAAGGCTCAGCTGATGGAGACGACGGAAAATACGAGGGCGGGAGGAAGCGGGCCGGTAACATCAGTGGGCCTGATCAGAGCGTTAACAGCCTTTTACAGGGATCGTCAACCGCGAAGAATCATATCATCTGTCCACTTCGGATCCGCAGTATGGTGTGATGTTTCCGAGAGTTTAGGGTAGATATCCTATTTTGTTTGTTGGTCTGGATATCTTGGTATGAAGCTGGAATAAGCTCATGGTGAATGCAAGTAATCGACTTGGCAGTTGTTGGTGAATATCTCACTGAACGATTCAACATCATATTATTGTTTCTACTACAGGAGTCAGGCTGTCCAGAGTCTCTGAGATCCATATTCCTTGCACTGGTCTGATAGAAATTTCCTCGTCTAAACCTGCTTCTGTTCATCTCCTGACAGACAACTTAATCCCGGGGGCAACCCCCCCGCCCAACCAATCACTCACACCCATCCCACTTACATCCAGCCCCTTTTGTACAACCGTGCCTCACAAAGACTTTTCGCCTTCGCCTAAACTTCAGCTAAGAAATGACCAGTTTTTGGCACGAGATCAGAACGATGCATAATCATGATTCATACCCAAACAACCTCAACAAACCGGTGTCAAAAACAGGATTTACTCAACACCAAGCTCATTTTCAAGCCTCAATTCATGTCTGCGAAAATAAGGCCTCCCACGTTAAGTATTGCTGTATAACCACTTCATCACAGTGAACTCATTCCTGTGTCCTGAGGTTGCATAAGTGCAAGCCACGTTGTGTTCACCGTTCAAGATCAACATCGTGGCTTTCAACTACTGAAATTATATTTTCTATGCCCAACGACAAAGGGTCATGATACGCAGATCTTGGTGTTGTTCAATCTAGCATCAATCTATCATGTTTATTCTTTCGGCAGTGATCATCGGAGATATTTCAGTAGCGTAAAACCATGGTGGCTTGGTTATGTCTGTCCAATTGGACGCCATTGTTCCAAACATCCGACGTGGTCCAATGGTCGCTGAATGAACCCTTGTCAAACGAGATGTAGGAATGGCCCTGGTTGACATACAGGGCTACTCTCCGTAGCTGAACGGAAGCTTCCATCAACAAAGAAGGTGATTTTGCAGATCAAATCGGTCAGGCACTCGGGGGGCACAAGAGCAGTTTCTTTACAGGGTCTCAGGACATTATCGTGTGTTTTCTGTGCAACAGGGATGTATAGGCTTGTCATTGAATAAAGGTGATATTATTGGATATCATCGTTCTCGACTATGCATGTCTTGGCCGTCGGGCGGTTTGTTTGACTGCACACATGGCTAGTTACCCGCTGATCGGGGAGAAAGAAAAGCACAAGACCTGCTTCTCGAACTTTTGGTGACAAGGTACCTCACCAAGTCTCGGGTTTTATTATACCCCGAGTTCCACTATGTTTTAGTTCAATTTAGAGGCTTCGTAGGCCGAGACATTCACTAGCGAGGGGAAAACACCGCTAAAGTAGCCTGTAACTTTATTACCTGCAAGCGCAACGGTAATTGCAACGTTCATAGTTTCGTCAGCCTTATTTATGATAGTTTATGCTGTACCATAAAAATGCAATAAAAACAGGATCGATCATCGCTGCGAAGCCGCGAATATCACATCTCAGATTTACCGGTGTTTTTTTTTCTGGGACCAATTGAAGTAATCTCGTGTTTACTCCGGACCATCGGCTGCAGCGCCTCTGCCGATCACTGCATAATCCCAAACGGTAGGTCTACATAGCCGTAGTTACATTGACAGGAACGGGATGATTGCTTTAGGTAATAGCAGTGGATATTCGTATTAGAAAAAGAAAGCATCAGGTCAGAACAGACAGCAATGTAGCATTCCAGGTCAAAAAAGAAACATGTCAGGTGAAAAAAGAAATGTTACTCCACGATACTGCATGCCCCATAAAAGAAACACTCACCAAGTTGTTGAACTCATTTTACTAGGCCTGCAAGTGATAGAGGGGCAACCGACTTCCGTAGTGAAGCGGATGTCGTTGACGACGTGGCTATCCAGGGGTGACCCTTGAGTCGCACAGGCTCAATCCACTACACGACATTGAAACGGTTCTCGTTGATGCTGTAGCTTTTTCAGCTGCTTTGTTGTACATGGAATGTCATATATCAAGAATTACTTGGCAGACTGGCAGCCTCATGGACGAAATGACTAGCCGCTAGAGAAACAGGAATTGTGCCGACCACCCGGAGCGAGTCTTCCGATGGGAAATCAAGGCATGATGTGACACGAGCCTTTGAGGCTCTGAGGCTTAACTTCATACTTCGGGCTAACTCCACAATACGGGCGTTTATTCAACTAATGGCTTAAGCGGGCGTTTATCGTGCCCGTTTCTCAAACAAAGCCACGGAGGTATCCGTGTTCCATTAAAGTTTGACCACTATTGTTGTTTAAAGTACAGAGTAGCATTAGATGTGTCACTAGCAAACTCCAAATAACAGAGTAGCAATCGGTAGTTACACCAAAGCATAATGGATCCTGGTCAATAGAGCATGGGCGATATGATCTGAGTGATTGTCATGGGGTTTCCCGCCGCGTTGTAGATCACCAGCAGGGGGGGAAGGTACGAGGTCCACTGGACACTCTGATCCTAGGTTCAGCTGAATCTTGTTGAGGATCGTGAGATGATCAAGTCCGAGGAAACAATACGAGGCACAAGGAGGAAACAAAAAAGTGGCTGGCCATCTCAAGTATAAAGACCCATCAATCCTCCCTCCAAATCTCAATTCCTCATCAGCAATCAACAGCATCTTCCAACAGCATCTTCAACACTATCAACTCTTTTCTCAAACTCCAAACACCAACAACTCCATCAAAATGCAGTTCTCTACTCTCGCCTCCGTCCTCACCATGGCCGTCGCTGCCATCGCTGCTCCCGCCGACATCGAGGCTCGCACTGGCGGCGGCAACAACGGCAACAACCCCGTCTGCACTGCCCAGAACAACCAGGTCTGCTGCAACGGTCTCCTGACCTGTGCTGTTCAGGTTCTCGGCAGCAACTGCAACGGCAACTCTTACTGTTGCAAGTCTGACGCCCCTGTTGTAAGTTTCACCCTTTCACTATCAACAAGATTGATGACTAACATTCTCAGGGCGCTCTCATCAACGTTGCTCTTCTCAACTGTGTCAAGCTCCTCTAGAGGATGCAACTTGAGTCCGCTGTCTACGATGGCGATGATTGCTAGGATATGCTGGATGGGTCGATTGGTTGGATAACTGGGAACAATGGTGTTGAGGATACTAACGGGGAAGGCCTTGCTAGCTACTCCGTGTCAATAGGCTTTGACTGTTGATCATGTATTCACTTCTATGACAAATCACTAGTTCAATACATATTGGGATTATATATAATCTGATTGCACCATGACTATTTGCTCAATATCGGTGAGAATCACTACACCAATCTTCAGTCTCTTTGCCATAACGCTTTCCTAAAAACTGTCGATGACCTCTTACGAAGCTTAACTTTCCAGAATGGTGGCGTCAGACATTCATCCAATGTTGTACTGAAACATCTGCCGCCAATACTATCATTATCTGTTCATAAGCGCCGGATGTCTCGGCTCTTTCGGAACTCGCCCGAGAGGTCGAAGCCTTACTAAACACCAAGCATAATCCATGCAACTCTATTAACTTCCACTATAGTAACAAATGCACATTCTGAAAACTATTCAAATCATACCCATGCTCAAACAAATCATTCCAAGCCGTATCAATACTCGGCGTAGGATACTCCGGCCTAACCGGATTCTGACTCTTGACTCCAAACCACGACATAAACTCCGTATCAATCTCTCCCTCAGCATACGAACTATTATCGAATATCGCCAATGTCGCGTTTCCCAAACGTCGAATAATTTGAGTGCTGCGTTCCCCGACTGTCTTGCCGTGTGAGATCTTGGAGACTAGTCGTACACATGTCTCTATATTAGATTCGACTACCTCCCGGGTTAATTCGTGGCGGACAATCGAACTTGCGCGAATGGAGTATAACATGGTGACAGCTGCCATGAACAGCGAGTCGAGCGCCACGAAGGTGTAAATGATCTTGTTCTTGGCGTATAAGGCATTGTAGCAACTTATTAAGCTGATTGAGGAATCAGCGCATAGCCGAATCGCGTCGGCGCTGCTGACGGGTGACGCGTGAGAGGGTCGGTGGAGATTAATAACTGCTTGGTGATACGCAATCTGAAACCACTCGGGAGTCTGGTACATTGACAGCGGAGCGAGATATCTCGGGGCAGACAGAAGCCACGCGTTAAGTCGAGTATAGTGTTGTTGGCGTATGGCGTCGAGATTGGAGGATTCTAGATTTGCGCCGCCTGCTGAATGGAGTGCTGAATAAATTCCTCCGTTGATTTGACGAAGTTCCACGATGTGACGGAAGGCTGACATGTCTCGGACGTCTGGGAGGATATTCGGTATGGCGCGGTCTGATGGACCGGCGATTTGTTCGTCGGAGAGGACCAAAGGGAGAGGGATCGTGATATCCGCGTCTTGGATACCTAGCGGTCGACCTAGAGAGATAGACACGCTTCGATCCATCGTGTAAAGACTCCAGAATAGTCGCTTGCGCATTTCAGCGTCTAGAAGGGACCTGTTGGCTAGACTTTCCTCTCTGTGCATGTCGATACCAACCGCGAGTCTCAAAGCCATACCAACAGTGTACCACAAATTAACAGACTGCGGTTCATTGCTTCCAAACAAACAAAGCAAAGATAAACATCGAATACAGTCAATATCTTCAGCCGCGAGAACACAATCAAGATCTCTAGCCGCCGCTTCAAAGAAATACTCGTGAGAAACAGGTGCATCAGAGCTGATACGCGCTTTCTCAGAAGCTCCTATCGCCAGAACCATATGGACTTCAAAAGCGGACAATTTGTCTCTTATCTGTCCATTGCAGTACGGTATGTAGTGCTGCTCCATGAAAGTAGGTCGATGAAGAACAGGATACTGCGGCCACCGTCGATCGAAAAACACATCAATCAACGCAAGACCATCTCGATGAAGATTAAACGTGTTCGACGTAGCAGTCGGAGGCGTATCACTAGCAGAGAGCCCATTCCACAATTGCCAAGCACCGCTTTTGAAGCCAGATTCCGAATTGCGAAACGTGGGAAGAAGCATGCGACCGACGTAGCCTCTTTCGAGACTGGCTACCGATCCATCAGGTTCATGACGCGCCTGAGATAGCGCCTCTGAAGGAAGTCTCGATTGCATGGCCAGCCGCGTTTGAAGCTCATTAACGCGATCTTTCAGTCGTTCTACTTGTCCTCGGAGATGGTCGCACTCGCATTCCCTATCTGGTCTGACGACTAGACGATCGGACGGTACACAAGGGACATTGGCAGCAGCACAAGCACCGCAAATAGGATGTCTGCCGTCACACTGTCACCACGTCAGCATCACCTCCCTCAACTTCTTCCGTCGTAGCACGTTACCTTTTGTTTCCTGCGTCGACATCTTTGACACGCTGCAGAAATTCGTTTTAAGCCATGGCGCGGCGACTTTATCCTGTCAGCCGTGTCTGAATGTGTATCGTAGCCTGTTGATATATTTTCGAATACTGCTGGGAGTTCTCCTTCGTCTGTGGCGGACATTTTGGTTATGATTGGCGGTATGTGTTGATGAGATGAAGCTGAGAATTGGATCAATGCCTGATGCAATGCGATAAGACTTATCGATAAGGATCAATCTCCGATTTAATGCCGGAGGTGCCGAAGTGGGGCTTTTCGCTCCCATCATGACGTGCCAGTGAGGCATTCAGTTGAGGAAGGTACGGACAGACGGATAAGAATAGTTAAGAACTTAAAAGAAGATACTAAAAGTGCTGGGGCAAAAAGAGTCACTTAAAAACAGGATATCATGCCCTATCTAAGTGCTAGTATAGCTTTATTATAGTTCTTGTTATTAGATACAATACACATTGAATCTCTGCACGGTACCAGCATATATTTTTTTTCACAATTGTTTACTCGGGACATTAAGCGAAAGTTACAGCGCAGATCAAAACGCTAGCTGTGACATATATAAGCTGATGATTTAGTAATTAGGTAGCGATCTTAAAACTCGCTCTGTATATTGTTAGTAGAGAATATTCCTTTGCAGTTACTAGAATATCCTAGAACCATTTAACTTACCCTACGCTGTCAAGAGCATTATAGCACGTGACTGGTTAGCTGACTAGCGGAATCGGAACCGATCGACGCTAAGCTTTATTAATCCCTAGTGTCTTGTTACCCCTGACCTACTGAAAAGGTCCTACGTTTGTACTTGTACTTGTTGTCTCTTTTCTCCTCGTTTTCAACCCCGCAGATCAAAAACATGGCGGCAAATAATTACAATCTTGGAATTGTGATTTGCTGTCGGATGGATTATTCAGTGCAGTATGGCGGGCGCTCGTATCATCAGCCTGATTTGGCGCCCGAAGATCCAACCTTTTCCTTTACCTTTTGCTCATCTTGCCTTTTCCTGCGACTAACGACGTATTGACCATGGCGACCGGACTTGAGGCTCTGGGTGCTGCCAGTGCAGTGATCCAACTGATATCATTTTCTACCAGCGTCATCTCAAATGCCATCGACGTCTACCAAGGCAGGCCACTGTCTGATAGCAGCGTGAAAGAGTACGCTAAGGAACTTCAAAATGCCGTCGCTGTTGAATCACAACATGTCCATATACAAGGAGGTAGCAGCATCAATATTTCAGTGTGTGATTTCAGCACAGGAACTATCTTCCAACCCATTCGGTGGAGAATTCGGTGGTAAATTCGGTGTTGACTCCAATTTACCGACAACAGTCTCGACCGGCTATGCAGTCGATCGAAATTTCGCAAATGAATTCGAGCAGGTGGCCGGAGATCCTGATGCCACGGCCGCAATGCTCTTGTGCGAGAAGGTAGAGAAGATGATCATGATACGCTCCGCCGGTTTATTAGAGGTAGTAAAGTCGGCTCGACTAACCCAAACAAACCTTCGTTACGGCTGGAAAATGGAAGATGCGCTTTGGGCGATCTCCTTTGCGCGGAAGATCCAATTCATCCATCGCACTGCCTACGATTTCCTTGCCGACACAGAAGCTGGAAAAGCAATTCTCACGTGCAGCAAGATTCCAATCCTTCATTTGCAGATGGGAATGTTGGAGAGTTGCCTCTGTGTGGCCCGGATAGTATCTACCAAGGGCTTATGTTGCGTTGAGGTCGTTCCTTTTATGGAACAAATACGTCGGATTGTTCAACAGTATGACCCCGACTCAACAAAAAAAGAACACTATAAACAGCAGCTTTCTTCGGTTTTGGGGAGCCTTGAAAAAGCGTACAGCGACGGAGTTGCTGATAACAAGCCTTTAAATCGAATCAAAAATACATATCCCTCTTTCCTCGGTATGACGGCGCAGTGGGACCTCTTTGACGACTTCACCGCATCTCACTCTACAGCGACAGCTCCATCAGCGGCTGTTAACGATGTGTGGCGGGCAGTGTGGAACAGAAACTTCCCACCAACCGAGGATGTTCTGATGTCATCGATAAAACTCATCAAGGCGACGTTAACTTCCGCATCAGACTGGCATAGCGAAGATGATCACACTCCAAACCTTCATGAAGAATACGTCCCTATCTTTTGGAGGCATACACCATTTACAAGGCTTCTTGTAGAAGGTCTATCTCTTGTTACCTGGATAGATGTAGCCTCCGGATACGGCAAGGCACCCATCAGAGAAACGGCACTATCTACCTTCCTCGACCTACTGTTGAATGCAGCCTCAAATGTACCGAATTGGGGCCGCCGTATGATTATTATTAGTCAGTTCTTCCCGGAAAAGGCGGCCTTCCTCGCCATTCCTCGCTCGTCAAGTCACGATATATACACCGCCTTATGCCAAGCTACTCATGACGAGCATATTTCTGATGATCCAGACCTTGGATGGGTGTTCTATCATCAGTTATCATTGAGATTTATGTTCCAGAAAGTGGTCAGAGACCTTACATCCAAAGTTAGCATCTTGCCGTATCTGACCGGCCAACTGGGCGAGATCTTGCAAGCACACCACCACACATCACCTTGGGCTCAATTTCTCGTCAGATTGGGACGAGATTATACCGTAAAGTGTTATCAAACTAAATCACAAGCATCATGTGAAGCTCTCAACGGCATCATATTTACCAACCCCTCGCACTCAGGTGTTTTAGTTACAACGCAATTAGAAGAAGCGATATCCTCTCTGACAGGTGACGGCAAGGCGACCGAGGTCAAGTCTTTACGAACAGTGTTCAATGAGCTGGCAAACCGAGGCCAGGGTCCTTGTATCCAATCATCTTATGCTGGGAATGCTCTCCCTGATATTTTGAGTGACAGATTTGAAGTAAATTTAACCTTGGTAATGCTGAAAAGAAATTCACAGCAGTCACTGTTATAGGAAATAGTAAGTGCTACATATGAAGTAATTTAAAGCACTTGACTTACCCCACGGCTCAATGTGTTGATTTAAACTGTTAGGTTTGATAACTGACCTCTGAAAAACTCTGATAAACTTACCCTACGGCTATACGCGATATCTTATCGCACGTGATTGACTGACTCGCGTAGTCGGGACCGGCCGACGCCAAGCCCTATCCCTGACATCGCGACATCGCGTTATTATTCAACTTTAGCAAAGGTTCCCCATATCTCTCTTCGGTAGTTGCAACTTGGCGATAATGCTTGTTGCGACTTACAAGGGGAACAACCAGGGTTAACGCACCAATCACGCCTGAACAGTAACAAAGTGCCCGCGTGACTCCAGCTTTCTCGTACGGCGCATACTGCCAGGAACAGAAGGTACAGGGGTACGCTGTTTTACACTAGATTATATGCAGCATAGACTCGGGTAGAAAAGTACACAATACGGCAGGTCAACAGGCTTCATAATGGAGCTGTTCAATCTAGCTTCTATTATGGGGAGATAAGGACTATGCTTTATGCCATGATGGGATGAACCTTTGATCTGAGTCAACGGAGATATCGCATATGCGGAAACGATCGCCAAGAGACAGCGGAATAGATGATTGCGCTTCATTGTAAATATCAGCATAAATAAGACGTGTATACTCACATTGTAATCCATATCCTCATCATCTCATCTTCAATCGCAATCATGGTTTCCAAGCTCGCCCTCGCTCTCTTCTTCGGCAACGCTCTCGCTGGCCTCACAGCCCGAGCCCTTCCTCCTCGCTGTGCTGTTGCCGACCCCACAGCTGAGCAAGTCCAGCATGCCGAGAACCTGAAGAAGATCGAGTCTGTCTCCAAAGTCGCCGCTGCCTCCATCACAGTCGATACCTACTTCCACGTCGTTTCCTCCTCTTCCTCAAAGTACATCTCCAAGGCCAAGCTCACTGCCCAACTCAAGGCTCTGAACGATGCTTACGGACCCTCGGATGTCCAGTTCAAGCTCGTTGACACAACCTTCACCACCAACGCCAACTGGGCTTCCGGCAGTGGTGAAGTTGCCATGAAGCGTCAGCTTCGTCAGGGAGATTACAAGACTCTCAACTTGTACTTCACCGACGTCGCCAAGCTTGACGGCATGGAGGCTCTTGGATACTGCTTTTTCCCCGAGCCCAACGTATCAACCGGATCTTCGAAGTTCATCCGTGACGGTTGCGTCATTGTCGCTGAGACCGTTCCCGGTGGTACTGCTGCTCCTTACAACCTGGGAGGAACTGCTGTCCATGAAGTTGGTCACTGGTTCAACCTTTTCCACACTTTCCAGGATGGTTGTAATGGTGGAGATCTTGTTGCCGATACCCCTGCTCAGGCTAGACAGACGAGTGGATGCCCTGCTAGGATGGATACTTGCCCTAACCAGGCTGGTGATGACCCTATCCACAACTACATGGATTATTCTGATGAGTAAGTTTTCCTGATGATATTGATGAATTTGATACTGACTTTGCTAGTGTTTGTTATGAGGAATTCACTCCTGGCCAGAAGACTCGCATGCACTCTGCTTGGAACACTTACCGCAAGTAAATGTGCGTACTATTATAAGTAGCACGTAGATGACTTTCTTGTATATACTACTGGGTGGAAGCGTTGTTTGGTTGTTGTTTGGTTAAGCGAGGAGCGAATGCATGATGATATAGCGGAATGAAGTTAGAAGATGATGAATCTCACTTGTTGATTTGAAGATAACAGGTTCCGCTGCTACTAAGTGCATTTTGTTGCAGCTAATTCCTACGCTTGAGTACCATTTCCTTCCGGCGCTGTGTCCCGCTGCTTCCTTTTAAACGTTGCCATAGCCCGATTCCATTTGACAGCCACTTGGTCTGTGAGCTGCTTTCCTTTTCGTAGCCACAAGATGAAAGCCAAGGAGGCCGATAGTTGCCAAAGCATAGGTTACATCGCCTAAAACTGCAAAAACGATCCAGAAAAGGTTTCACGTAGTTGGTCGGTTTCTGGCAAAACCATCCATTCCGAAAAAAGTTTCTTGCTCAGTTGTCATCCGAATGTAGTTGAGATAATAACTTACCGCAGAAAAGGTTAGAAGAGGAAACATGATAGTCGTGACCGTGGATATCAGCAGATACCAGTTCAGTTCGATGCTCTTTCAGAGAAGTCGTCGTTTTGCCTGATCTATTTCTGGACTGGCAAATATTACTAGTGCTCAGAATCCCTGAGACGTATAACCTGACCATTTGAACAAGCAATAAACAATATATGCCCTCTTCTGATCCATCTTTCTTCCTTCTTATGTCGCCCTTGGCTCTTCACAGGTCGATATTCAGGGGGAATCGAGATAGCCCTCCCAAGACCTCTCATAACCCAGCACTCGTCCAAATCAAGACTAAATCTAGACCACGATTTGTCGGGAGTAAGCACTTCTATATTAGGCAGGTCCAAATAGGAGAAGCGTAGAGACTTTGAGAGAGGCTTATCCTGAACGCGATTGTGGGAGAATTGAGAAACTTTGAAAGTCTGTGTGTTCAAAGGTTCCCACCACTGGTCAGACGCTACGCCGGACGCCAATACAATGATTTCATCGGACGAGAGCCTGAGATCTTGTATCAATCCTTCATCTTGATGAATCATTTGCATTAAACCGCCTGTTCTTACGTTCCAAACCCTAATTGATCCACCGTTTGACGCTCCTGCTATGCTCGATCCCTCATGAGAGAATCTCATGATTTCAGGTATATCGGTGTGCGTCTCCAAGGTATGTTGTAGTTTGCATGTCGTTGTATTCCACAGGCGTACCGTCCGATCATCTGACGCCACTGCTACTATCCGGCTGTCTGGCGAGAAGATAATTTGAACGGCATGTCCGAGATGACCACCAAGGGTATGTTGAGGCTTGGTAAGGTTGATATTGTATAAGGTGAATATTTCGTTTGGACTGTCATATTCTGTATGTACAGCTCCCAGCAAAACCAAGTTAGGTGAGAAAGCAGATAAATGGAAAAGACCGTCTGCTTCTTGAATCGTGCGTTGGCAGATACCTGTTGACACATCCCACCAGGATATCTCATTTGACATCCCGGCTAACATCTCGCCTTTCGGGGAGAATACTGGCGTGCACGGTGACATCTTGTGGAACTGTCGGATGGCGCGCTTGAACTTCCTTGTCTTTGCATCCCAGAGTAAGATTGTCCCGTCTTTCAATGATAAAGCCAAGATGTTTTCCTTTGGGGAGAAGGTTATTGTCTCGATTCCCGCGGTGTGGTCTAGCGTAATTGGATGACCCGTTGCGTCACAGAGCTGGTCGTTTGGGAAGAAAGCCATGGTTGCTGACTGGCCGGTGAGGTCCAATGTATACACATGATTCCCGGTAGTTGTATCATAGAACTGAACAGTGTTGCAGTAGAGGCTGTCGTTGCCGCTGCAAAAAACTGCTGCAAGTTGGCCTTCTGTAGAATAAGTGACATGGTAAGGAAATTCCATCATATGGTGCTTAAGCATTGACTCCTTCGTAGCATCATCGGTCTCCCGTGCGGAATCATAATTGTGAGGTATTACCAAGTCGTGTAATTTCCCTTTCAGCAAGACTTGGACATTTGAACTATCAGACTCATGCGTGGGACTTTTCAGGAGCTCTCCCGTCAGTGAATCCCAAAGCTGGGCAATATGCCAGTCTCGGTGTGATACGATAAGCCTGCCATTGGGCGAGAAGAGAGAGTTATCAGAGCCTATGGTACCTGTGTCGAAAGGCGAATGGTTATGCTGAAGTCCTGCATATCCCAAGTCCCACACGTGGATTGCCGCCCCCGACGCTGTCGCAAGAGTCTGTCCGTCCGAGGAGAAAGTGATCGCGTCTTGGTGACCTAATTTGAGTCCACCATAGGATCCCGTAGTCATGTTCCAGAACCTAGTTTCAAGCTCAGAGTGCAGAACTAGGAACTGGCCGTAGTACAGGAAGGCGACTGTGTAAAAATAGCCCAGGTCCTTTAAGATACAGCTTCTCACTTGCGTTGCAGTATCCCAGAGGAAAATAGCTCCTTCACATGCGCCTACCAGGAGCTTCCCATCAGACGATAGGGCTATAGAGTTAACCACTTTACCGTCAGTCCGAAAAGAAAGATCAGTAGAGTTTGAGAAGCTCAAAAGCCGGATCTGATCATGGTTTTTGGCGCAAAATGCTATCAGCAGAAGGTCTGCTGAGACGTCAATCGATTCATAAAACATGCCCAACACGCCAATAAATTTTGATCCCAGACGCTGGCCGGTTGTTGTATCCCAAAACTGAATATAGCCAGAGCTTTGCGCGGAGAGCAGAACCGTATCGTCCGATGAAATAAATATAGAAACGGTAGCGGAATCCAGGGTTGTACACTTGATCGTTTGCAAATAAGTCAATGTAGTCATATCCCAAAGTTTCACGGTACCCTCTGGACACATCGCTGCTAATAGCCGATCGCTAGGAGAGAATATCACGTCGACAGGGTGAAACCCGGGCTCTTCAAACGATATCAGATGCGTACCAGTTGATGCGTTCCATATTCGCACGGCACTATCGGCCGAAGCTAGAAACTTATCGTTTGAGGAGAATACCAGCGCTTTGACATTCACAGGAGTCTCGATAGTTTGCATGCGTGCATCCCAGTTAGGCTTAATACCCTCGATATGACTGTGCGGTGGAAGACGCTGATCCCAAAGCCGTTGTCTAACTTGGCTTGCAAGCGGGGAGAACAGAAGTAACGAAGCGTACGTTTGCAATGGTGTGCTCTCGATTATTGACGCAAAGCTCGAAACCGTTCTGGTGGCATCTTTCAGAAAGTCAACTAGTTGGTGTGAGGTTTTGATTGAGTTCTGTACCAGTCAGGATAAGCTGAAAGTCCGGGGGTTATGTCAACAAACCTTGACTAGGTCATATAGAGCTCGGAGGGCCGACAGAGCGAGTGAAGTCTGCATCAGAAGAGCTGAGACTTCGAGCCAATGGAGAAATTGTTCTAGGAGGAATGCAAGGATCTGGTCACAATCGAAGTTTTCGCTGGCTCCTAAGTGATAAACCCAGTAGTGACATGAATATTGTAGCTCGACGGGTAAGCAACGAGCTATTAGATCATTTCCAATATCTTGAGGCGTCGCATCGAGTTTCTTGAGATCGCAAATGTCCCGCTTCAGCTCCCTTCCCATGAGCTTCATGCATTTATCAGCTAATAGAGCATGGATCTGTTTTGAATCCAATTTAAATCGGTCGTGCCCGGGGTTTTCTTCACTTAGAAGAAAGTCGCTGAAGGACTTATGTTGGAGTCTCAAGGGTTTGCTTGAATCGGAAGGGATATCCAGTACTGCATGCAGACTCGGAAGCCACCAGTTGACGTCGTCGATATCCAGGGCTAGGAGAGACGTGAGAGAGGTAAGAGAAAGTGGCAAGGTAGTCAGCACAAGTGCGCCAAGGAACTGTAGCTGCTGATCGAAGTCCGTGTCTTTCCCAAGCGCGAATATCTGCTCCAAGATTGGGTTATACATCTGATGCAGCTGTGATTTATTATTCTCGCACTGCTTAATCCAGATCTTTAGTTGATTCTTGGGGTTTTGCAGACGCTTTTCGTCGTAGATAAAACGTAGGAGAGTTGCAGCATAGATGAAAAGAGGTTCTGGATGCGTAGAAAGTTCGACAAGATGATCTAGCTCAGTTGCGCTGGGCCAAGGGTCTTGCTGGATGTTTGCTTTAGTCTTGATCTGCATGAAGTTCGTCTTCAAGTACAATCTTATGTCATCCTTGGTATCATCAGAGAATACTCTGTGCAGTTGTAGCTTTCGGGCTACGCCATCCTGCATCAGAGGCTGAAAAGCACTAATGATCCTAGGGTCAGGCCTGCTGGTTAGCAGGACACGAAGATTCAGGTTTGCTGCCTTCTTGCAGATCTCAGAAATAGAGGCTAGGACTCGAGGTAGATTCTCCGGACGCTCACACTCGTCGAGGGCATCGAGGACAATGATCCTGGGAGCTTCTTGGGTTCCCGACGGGGGCACACTCTTAACAGGTGTCTTGATAAGCTTCTCGAATTGGAATCCCAAGTCCTTCTTGTCGATAGAGTCTTTGTCTGTGTCGCCGACAGAAACCCGAAGGCTGTCTTTGAAGGATGGAATGGCATCCGCCAGCTGGAAAGATAAGGTCGAAAAGAGTCGGTTGGTATCATTGCGACCCTGCTCACCTCGCTTGAAGAAATAGCCGGCAACTAGTCGTTTGTCCCGATGCAAGGAGTCGGCTACAGACCGAATAAGGGTCGACTTGCCAGTTCCAGCGGGGCCCACAAGCCAGAGGAAGGGTTCTCCTTCTTCATCGTCTGCCCACTCCTTGATGGTTTCTTGTATCCGAACCCGAGTATTGGCCTCACACCTGGGGCTGCTTCCTACATCCTCGCTATCATAGCATGCCTCATGAACGATATAGAGGTCTATAGCACGGTCTTCCAGAATTTTGCTTTAAATCTGTCAGAAAATGCCGATTCAAAGGAAGGAGGTGATTACTTGGTGCGCCTTTGTTCGCAGAGAGTCTCGGATGATATATCAAGGTGGTCCTTCGAAACACTTAGAGTTTCACTAGCAACTGGATATAATAGAGTCAGAACCTGCATTCAGTAATACATGTCTCGTACTCGACTTACTGGATACTAGCTGAGGAATAGGATCTTCTTGCAGAACTCGAGAGGGCGGTATGACCGAAAGAAGCTCCTTTGCAAACGCTACTGCCGTCGCTGCTGCATAGAATTGCCACTTCTTGTTCTTATGAGAATCTGCATAGTCACAGATACCTCGAATGACAAGGGATGGAAAATCTTGCAGACCTGCAGCTTCCATCTCAAAACAGATCGCCCCTAGTTCTTGACCAAGCTTATCACGCAGAGCTGCATCCTTAATAACTTGGTTTCCAGAGGCAATAGTTCCGTAATGAATGACGGGTTCAGTATCCTCTCGATATTCTCGATTCACCGTTTGACAACGATCGCATTGCTCACAGGTTGGGCTATCCTTGATGTGAGAGTACTCAGCGAGGTATAACTGGTCCTCTGACACGCCTGGGTGGCCAAAGCGCTTCTTCATCTTCTGGGGAAGGTCGAGTAGAAATTCGGAAACGCGACTATCCTCAGTCAAATGATCAGCTTGAAGACGACTCAAAGCTGCCAATAGTATTTGAGGCGGAGCATGCAGCATTCCAGTACGCTCAAAGCCATGGTCCTCCAACGACCTTCCTCGATCGTACTGAACAACACCTCCATTGGTTGACGTAGGCTGCCCAACGACAATGTCGCCCAGTCTGATATCATGAGTGTTCGAAGGGATCCCACCACCGATGCCTACCATCAGTCCAAAACGAATCGACTTGAAGGTTCGCAGCATATCCTTTGCAACTGTGGCAGCAGGAGCAATTCCATAGACACCAGCTGGGAGGCAAGCGACGACTACCTTGTGGCCAAATACCTCACCTAAGAGGTAGGTGTTGTGGTCACTTGGATCCTGCTCTGTGGGGTTCGGGTGAATCTTGTCCAGCATGCCTTTGGCGGCAGCCATTTCCAGGGGAAGGGCGCATACCCACCCCACGGTGTATTGATCGCGGGTGTAACCATGGTCTGGTGGCAGCGTATCTGATGCTCGACTTCGCTTGGACGGCCCGGAGTCAAGTCCTGGATGTTTTAGTATAGTCTGTTCATAGCAACTCGCAACTTGAAATTCAACACACCAGAGTCTAGCTCATGGCCGCGTTTATCGCTCATCTTTGTGCCGAATAAGCTCCGAGAGCCCCAGGTGAGGGGATATTCGACCAAGATGATATCGCCACGCCCGATAAAACAATCTCACTACTTCGCGGAGCTAACTCACAGACAGCTTAGAATACACTTGAGAGTTGTCGTACACTCCCTTACCGCGAAATGGGACATGTTCAGCCGCACGACTTCATGCTGACTCCCCGCACTTGGGGGTTCCTGATAGGATAGCTTTGACCAGGATTCTTCTGCTATCTTGCCACTTCCCAGGTAAATGATTGGCTGTATAATTATACCCCAGTTCACATACAGTTGACACAGCTAAATGAGTGAGCTAGAAAATCTAAGACAGTGGCGGCTTGGATCATTTATAAGCAGTGTACGGACGCCTACAATGCAGAGACTCTTCAGGTAGTAGAATAGAATAAGTAAATTAAGACACACAGCTATTATATTTTTATGCAGTGGCTCTCTAGGTTAAATTTCTAATGCCTGTTAAAAGCTTCAAGTCTTTCATGAATTGCGACTTAGTGTTGTCCTTATTGCTCTGATCTAACATAAGACTCCTTGCTTACTCTCCCCTGAGCCCTGTAACATCTCTCTCTGTAACATCTCTTAGCATCTCATAATGACTTTAGAGGATATCCAAAGGCACATGAGGGTCGAGGCCTACCAAAAACAAAAAGATAACTCTAGACGTGACATTTCAGCACCACTAACCCCTCCCGCTTTGGCGATCTTGTCATGTAAGCATTGCCGATCCTCCAGCGCTTTCATTGAAACACGTAGACCAGCTAGACCTAGTCGATGGATCTTACGACCATTGGTATCATGGAATTCTTCGACAGCTAGCCTCTGCAGGTATAGAGACGTGGCCAATTAAACCGCTGAACTCATGGGGCAGAATGTGTGGAGACGTGAGAGGTATTCCTCGATGCTGATTGGGAGCGTAATTTTGGAGTAGAACTTTCAATAAGGAATCGATGTTGATGGCTTGGCTCCAGAGGCTCCAGACCGATAACATTAGACTCCTCATGGACTGCAAAATCCTCTGGAACAAGAGGAGGCTATTTTTGAGGAGGTCCCGAGGTATACAGGTGAAAGTAACACAATTGTATCTAGCAATGAAATTAAGATATACGGTTTTACAAGACATTTATTTAGTATTACAATCCTTCCTTGAAGACAGTGATAGCTCACCTGATTCTGCAACCACGTCTTGGCATTTAATATTGCACAGCGCCTACTCAATTCTGGCTCAAGAAAGCTGGGCGACTACTTGAAGACAATGGTGGCTTGACCAATTCTTGAACGATGGATGGTGATCGCTCTCCCTCCGCTCCGGCACGGGGCGGCAAAATGTCTTGTCTCGGCGGCCTTCCCCGCCTCCTGTTCCAGTTCTCCTTCCTTCCCCAAACCCTGGTGCTCCCCCTTCGAAAAAATGTCGGTCGAACTGAATGAGTGGAAATTCGCAACAGAAGGCAGATGCCCAGAAATAGGGTTTGACTGTTTCCCTCCGGGTGCCTGCGCAAGGCACCCCACCACCGGTAGGAATTACTGCTGCAATGTCGAAGTGGGAGGACCTTGCTGGAACGAGGGCAACGCCGGAGAAGACAACGAGGTCACCAAGGCTTGCTCTACAGCCGAGAATCTGAAGGGATGGAGATGCATGAGGGGAAGGTTGGTCAGACCTTGAGCATGAACCCACAGCCCCCCAACTGATAATCTACCAAGCGAAGAGTGTGTGAGGGGAGGAAAGGTCAATTTGTGCATATTGACGCACAAAGAAGCAGAGAACCCGCTGCCCGAGATAGGAAGCTCTGTCCTAAAAGAGATGTATTCTTCTTTGAGCACTTTAAAGCCCTCTGGAACGTACCTGAGCTTCGACCCATCGGCGCTTATTGCGGCGACACAAACCTCTTCCTCGACGGCTACTTCGACAGCCGCCTCGACAGAATCGAATACCGCCGACGTAGCCAGCGCGACAGCAGTAGCTACAAATACGACCGAGCCCGAAAGCGGACTGAGCGGCGGTGCCATCGGGGGAATTGTGGCGGGAGTCGTGGTTGGAGTGGCACTGCTTGGCTTGGCAGCCTGGTTTCTCCTGAGGAAGAAGCGGCGCGAGAGGGTGCCCAAGGTTGATGATCCGGGAGGAATAAAGACTGATGCGGATCACCCAATACGAGACCGACAGATGGCAGAGCTTGGATCACGCGAGCTTCGAGAGTTGCCTTGAAAAAGGGGTGCCTATTTACAAATTGGCCTGCTACCCTGAGGTCCTTTACAACTGCTCTAAAATTTCTTGCTGGTCGGGAGTTTTACGTTATATTCCCTTCGCTGGTAGAAGTTCTCTGGCTAGAGGAAGTGGTGCTGATGTTGGTGGAAGGAAGAGGAAAAAAGCTGGATGGAAGCAAGGAAAGAAGGGTATTTCATAGCCTGCCTAAACCTTATGTGAGGGAAGGTAAGGCAAAAAAAAAAAAAAAAAAGTCTCGTGCAGGCAAAGGAGTTATGATACCCCGTGGAAAGTCTCAATCTCTACAAAGCTTATCAGATTGTTCTTTACCTAGGTGCTTAGCCTTATTTATTTAATTCTCACTGCTTAACTTTCTTTTATTATCTTTTTATTTTATCTAATAAAGTTATCGCTAACCTATTAACACTCGGAATTTACTTTACTATACGTAAGTACCTATATAAGCTATTTTTAAAAACTTAATTTAATATACAACTAAGATAGACAGATATAAAAGACATTCTTAATCAGTACTACGTTTCCTTCTTAGAGACAGTAATAGGCTATCTGGTTTGAAAGCTATGCTGTACGATTGCTATGCTGTAGAATTACGTAACATAAGTTACGTAGAGACAGAAACTGAACTGTAAACAAGTAATAAATAAATCGCTAACTTAAATCATTCTATAGTAAATGTAAAGTAACACATAAAATCTATGCAGCGGCATTGTCTCCACAAGAAAAGACACCGCGAACACCAGAAGAAGAGTTAAAAATGTCAAGAAGCTCAGTGATAGAAGCCCACAGACCAGCTGCGTTCATAAAGAGGGACAGAGCAATGAGACCGGCGTTGGCAATGGTCAGGCTGATCTTCTTCCAGTCACGGAAGTACATGCCCTGGTTCATGTGGAACCAAAAGACAGCACTGAAACCGTAGGTAAACCAAGAGATGGTAGTAGCGGAAGTGATGGAAAGGATTGAGTCAAAGACAGGGATGGCGTTGGACAGGATGAAAACGACGATCCAGAAACCAGTGACGGAGGCGATCCAGGTACCCCAGGACTTGACGGAGCTGGCGGTGACTTCATGAAGGTTACCAGTCCAGCGCATGACGTTGACAAAGATGTACTTGGAACCGATGTGACCGTAGGCGAGACCAGTAGCGAAGATAGCAGGGATGGCGACACCGTAGGCAGCCTTGGAGAAGATGGGGGCTGTAGATCCCAAGATTGGCGAGGTGGTGTGCTCGGCTCCGAGGCAGTAGAAGATGACGGCAAAGACGACATACAATGTCATGGAACCACACTCAAGGACAGTAAGACAGAATTTAAAGTCCTCCATAGGGTTGGCCATCTCAGCAAGGTATCCCTGGAGGTGTTAGTTACATCCATGCAAGCGTGTATCGGTTAACTTACAACAAAGCTTAAGTTGGCAGCAAAAGCAAAGACAATCTTCAAGCAAGCGTTGAGACCGTCACGGAAAGTGGGGTTTCCAACAATGTTGATCTCTCGGCTCCACTCAGAGATGTTGTCAACGCCTCGAGGACCATCGACGCCAAGAACAACCATGACGATGAGACAAGCGGCCAGAACACTGACAGCGTTGGGGACACCAAGGTTTGAGACAAATTTGGTGGTGCGAGGAATACAGAAAAGGTAGCATGCAGCGCAGGAAATAAAGATGAAGACAACAGTGCAGGTAGCGTGACCAGAGATGGTATTGAGGGCAATAGACATGGTGACCATAGCAGAAGCAGCAACAAAGATGACCTGAATCATCATCATAACACCAGCAATACTCTCCAGGGTTCTTCCACCGACAAAACGCGTCATGTCAACGATGTTCAGCACCTGAGGATGAAGTCTGTAGTACTGCAGAAGCTCGTAGGCTGTATACCAAGACATTCCGCCGATACCGAGAATGGCTATGATGCCAGGGATCAAGCCAAGGGTCTTGAGGGTCGAGGGGAGCGATAGGATACCGAGGCCGACCTGGTTGGCGACGAGGATGAAGATGGTGTCCCATCTTGTGAGGGTTCGAAAGTTCTTGCCGCCTTGGGAATAGATGTTTGAGTTGTCGGCTGACTCGTTGACGGTTTGGAAATCGTGGCCGTCGTGGGAGCTGGAGTCGTGCTCGTGCTTGTCAGAGACGATGCCATCTTGGGCAGGTTTTTCTGTGATTTTGCTCATTTTGCCAAGTCTGTATATGTAGGGCTAAGAGTAAAGAAGGATAAATGTCACCAGGACTGAGATTGAGATGTGAATGAGAGACAGTGATGCTGAAGATAGACGAGCAAGATTAAGTGGAAAAAGCAAACTTTATAACCGTCCGCCTCGTTTCTAAATAGCGCAGAATTTACTATGGTCTGACAGATAAGGGGCTGGGATCACCGAGACGTCATGGCAGATGCCCAGAACTGCTAACAAAGTGTAATATCGCTCGCCTCAGAAATCCCCAGAGTGTAAGGGGCGACATCCACTACGACACTGCCCCCCATGGGGGACTTTCCAAAACAGGGCACTATTCTTCTCGGTGAGTTATGTGTGGATAACTGCCGGGCCAGTCGGATACTGAGCGAGTGTTCCTTGGCTTTTTGATGCTTCGAAATTTGACCGAAGAGAGGATTGTGGTCTGTGCTTTTCGGACATGCCGGGGTTTTGACGTCAGGGATGAAGGGATGTCACTCTGAGAATATTGAGCCTCATTTAGCCGCCACTTTAAGACAACGACAACTGTTGATAACAACATACTCAAAAAGTTCATAAAATTTCACAATATTCATTATCTTTTCTTTTTTAAACGTCACTTTTCACCTCGTCAATCTCTAGACATTAATCTCGTCAAAAACGTCCTTGCTTTATTATTACGGGCTCGAGCATTACTATGACTAACAAAACTCCATTATCGTCTTGGCATCTCCATAATAGGCCCACGCTCAGGTCCCTGATTCCCCAATTATCACGAGACAAATAGTCAGAGAAATTGCAGCATCAGATTTTCTGAACAAAAGTCTGGAGATGCCAGTTTTCATTAGTGATGAGAACCAGTTCTTTTACGAGCCCCCATGGGGAAGTCCCTCTTCCCCAGAGTTGTGCTTTTTTGAAGCTGGGGAGACGTTACGTGACTGATGGTGTTTCTGCAGGTAATTTCGTGACGACGATCACTTCATTTTTGACATGAGATTGATTACAGAGTACGTACGGGCGGGTATGCTCGGATGATCAGCATATGCACAACTTCGTCATAAATTATACTTTAAATCGTTCTAGAAAAACGGGATTTTATGCTGATTGCTTCCGTCGCATTTTCTTATCTGGGTTAGTCTAGCCGCGCTTGCTTGCGTGGTACATTTGCCCACGGCAAAGATCTACACGACATGAGTACACGAGTAAGGTGCTCCGAGACATGACCAGTGGCAGTCCAACGATCAACAACGGGCATTTCCTTGTTATGTCTCAACGATATCCGCGATTGGTTATGCATCCACTAAAAGGGGTTATGCACGTCCCGATCTAAGGTCCGACCTTGTGCGCGATTTTTTATTCTAGAATATTTCGATAACGCTTTGTTTCACTTTTGATGTCTTACCAACAGACCACTCGGATCATCTATATGTTTGACCAACTCGGTTCTTCCACGGGATCACCGGTCAAATGGTCTCGGTCCGTATGTGTCGACCGGTGTCGGGAATGAGACGGGTGATCCTTGTACGGAGCGGCTTGGTCCGTTTTATTCTAGGTATGTTTGCCGCGTTGTGTCTTAGAGTAAGCTGATCTGAGGATCATTGGGGAAACGAGGGGATATTCGCGCGATAATATGATGGTCAAACGGTTAAAGTCGGACCATCGGTGTTGTTGGTAGCTTGGAATTGGTAATGGTATTGATGCCCAGTGTCTTGGCTGAGGGGGAAGTTGGGGTAAGTCGTGGTTGTTGCGATAAGGCGTGCTATTATGTCAATGCTTTGATAGTCCAGACCATTCTAAGCATGATGAAGGAGTAAGCTCGTACGTGAGATATATAACGTGTCGTGATAACTTCCTAAATCGGTGCTTCGTTAAGCTTGGACGCCACACCTTAAACTTGTCAGGCGACGCGTCATGGTAGGTTAGTGTGACGCGCTAATAGTGAGGAGCTTGGCAGGACGCGACACTTGTGTAGGGTAGGTTTAATATTTCACCTATCACCTTGGTTTTCATATATGCTTTGTAAGAGCAATTTAAGAAACAATTACTACCGCAATTGATAACAGTGTTATTGAAGTAAGCGGCTCTGTCTTTGTAACTAAGCTGCAGTAGCTACATTTAGGAGTGAAAATTGTAGTAAATGACGGCAGAATATTCTCTGATTTCTCAACACTTTCTTGATCTCTACTCCTTTTAACATACTGGCGTTGCGATCTTTCTGGACCTTAGATAGCGTTCAAATTACTTCTAATTGACTATCATCCCTTTGGTCGCTGCACATCTGGCTCTGAGTCAAGTATAAATTCTTTTCCTTATTGTCAAATCACTTTCGATGAGCCTAGCTACTGCTGTTCTAATATTTATTATTCGTATATCTACGAGACATTTTTGACGCTCTAGTAAGCCAAACTTCCAGTAAACTTGTTTATATACACATTTAAGACGACTTGACATCGAGTTTGAAACCCGCTTTGGTACAACGAACTATGGATACATGAAGAAGTCGAAACTAAATTTAAATCTGCTCAATACAAGTGTCTCCATTCCTCTCAATCTTTCCCAGTTGAACAGCTTTCTACATCCTCATCTAATGTTGTTCTGTTATCATCGGAACTTACAAGAATTGACGATTCCCTGTAGAAGAGCATCTTTGTCCTGATACTCAGGCGAGAAGGCCTTCATCTCCTTCGAAGTCAAGGCTCTCCTGGCGTCAGCCGCCCTCTTGAAAGCAGTGCGAGGCGCCATACCTCCCTTGATTCCACCAGCGCCGATCAGCATGCCCAAGATGGCAAAGGGGGCAGATTCTGGGTTATCTACAATCTCAACGATGCTGATGGCGGCGTTACCGGCCTCACCCACAATGAGAGCAACACTAGCCAAGCGTGTAGCCACTCCAAGAGTAGAAGTGACGAGACCGGCGAATGGAATGACAGCAAATACAATACTGAGGATATTGAGAACCAAGTTGCGGGTGTGTGTCTCCTTCATCTCCTTCCCGATCTTCTTGATTTCAGAAATACTCTTGGAAGCATCCTGCATCATGAAAATTGGCATACTGAATGATGTGAGAACGTCAGCAGGGTCGGCTTGTAAGACGCCGAGCTGCATCTCCACCAGTGACTCCATAGCAAGGTCAACCAGATCGTCCGTGGAGGGCATTGCCTCATCAAGAATTTCCTTGGGGTTATCGATCTTGATCTTGCCCTTGTCCCGGATGCGTCTTGGCCAGTTTTTGCGCATGAGGTAGTTGATGCCGCAGGGTTGACACTCAGCTGGGCTGGGAATACAAGGAGGGCAAACGTTGTCGGGTTCCGAGTACTTGTCGTACCACTCAATCCAGTCCTTCTGAATGCCTGCCTCCTCAAGAAGAGCATTGTAGAACCCCTTCTCATCGCGCATCTTGAACGTAATGGTACGGATACCAGGGTTTGCTCCGGGCTTCTGGATGGGCATTGCCTCAGTACATGGGCCCTTGCCGCTGTTGCCAGGGGACGTCCACTCGCAGTCCATATACTTCAGACCCTTGCCCTTACCTAAAGACATGAAGTCTTCGATTCTGTCGTCCATAGTGTCTTTGACCCACTCGGCATACCAGCCGAATGCATCGTCGTAGTTCTCAGAGACATCATTGTACTCGTCGATGGCAGCCTCTAGATCCCTCATGAGAATGTTCATCACCGCCATACTGCGGCAGATTGGGTTGACGCTTTCGATACCAGAAGCAAGCTTCTCCAGAGTTGTTGGCCAAGACTCAGAATCGCACGACACGTCATCGGGCTCCAAGTCTCCGAACCCTCCAGCCCCGGATGAGGAGTTCTTTGACCCTACCGAGCCATAGAACCAATCGGCCAAGTCGATGGCCCAATCTGTAGCTCCACCAAAATTGAGATTCTTGATCCAACTCACACGCTCCTCCTTTGTCTTGTCGCTCATGTATGCGACCCAGTCTGTCATACCATTGCCCTGTGTGCCGTATGTCATGATGTCAGAATGGGTCTTCGTATCATGCCATCGCTTTGCTGAGAATCCCGGAGTATTTTCCTGAGCAAGCTCATAAATCTCATCCAGTTCAGCGTTCGCAACTAGACGCAAATGTTAGTGAAAAGAAGTGACTGATCGGGTGTGAACACATACTGTAGCCATTGGTCCCAGTACACTGACCAGGCTCCGCGTCTGACTCCTCGTAGGACCCTGTAAAATGACAATGAGGGCCAGTGCAGCTCATATCCTCCATGCGGAAACTTCGGCCGTAGCTTGCAATGCCCACAATAACCTTCTCTGCCGGCACACCTGCCTTAGTGATCATACTTAGGGAGTTTCGGGTCTCGGTACGATTGATATGAGATCGTAGACAATTGCCATTCTCACAGCCGGGATTGGCGAATTCATTGCCGTAGTCCCACTGGCCATGAAGATCGTAGGTCATAAAGACAAAGTAGTCTAGTACCTTGGCCATCTGTTCAACAGGGAATGGCTTGAGGTACCAGAAAGAACCGGGCAACGCGATGGAAAGAGACTTGCTAGACGGCAGTAGGTCTCGGAGGACAGTAAGAAACCGTTGGTAATAGAGACCGTCTGTCCTATCACCAGAGGGAATGCCCTGATCAGTAGCACCAGGGTATTCCCAATCAATGTCAACACCGTCAAAGCTCTTGTGCTTGGCCATAAACTTGACAACGTTTGCAGCGAAAACAGAACGATACTCGGGCTTGACCACATCACGGTATCGTTGAAATGTCTCAGCATCAGTCGACTCGGCCCAACCGCCAAAGGAGAGAATCTTCTTGAAGGGAGCGTCCATCTTGTCAAAGATCTCGAATTGTTCTTTGACATGTTCAGGGATGTTGACATCGTAGTCCGCGGTGATGCCCGCAAAGGCGAAATGGACATGGGTCAGGTAATCGAAATGCTCCTCAATCTCAGAAGAGTCCATGGTGAGACAAGCGCGACCTGGGTTATATGCCTGAAAGTACCCGATGCGCTTGAACTCCTTGGGTGGCGACTTGTTGTTCACGATGTCAGTGCCACAGTTGGAGATGCACCCGTTGGTATTGATCTTGAATGCTCCTGGGGCCTTCGTGTCGGCAGGGGACTCGGTACAAAACTCGGTAGTAGTACCACAGAACCCCCAGCCGCTACAACAAGCCTTGAGAGGACACTGGTTAAGCTTGGCAAGATCCCAGCCATCAAAAGAGCCAGATGGCTTTTTTGTTCCGGGTTTCTGCGGTCCGCAAGCCACACCTTCGACAGGAGAGGGCATGGGTGTGTTACCCTTGCTCAAGCAGATAATCTGTCCAAGCTGTAACCTGCTGCAGCCAGACCATGCCCATGAGTTCTTGTTGTACACCTCAATATCCTTGACAGTGATACTGGAAGCGGCTGCAACAGAAGCACAGGTGTCCCCTGTGTCGATTCGGTGCGTTGCGCAAGTTCCATCGGCATCCGCTGATGGTGTCTTGTCTGGTAGACTACCTGAGCTACAGCATACCCATTGACCAGGCGTGAGGGTGGCGCACAGGTTCTTCTGTGGGTTGTGCTTGACAAAATCAGCGCCTCTGATGTTGCAACGAACAGTAAGCGTAGTGCAAGTGTCGTCACCTTTGACTTGGATGGCCTTGCACTCGGCTCGAGCTTGAAGATCTGATGCCTCCATGTCAAGAGAAGTGACAGAAGTGGCATTGGATGATTCCGAAAATAGGCTAGCTCCAGGAATCTGAACCTCGACCCTTGTGTCATTGGGCCTGTTGAGCGGCATAGTGACACAATAACCGTCGGACCAGATCTGGATACGCTTTCGCAGGCGTTCGAAATCATCCATTCGATCGATGGCGAATACACCGAACGTATAAGGAGACAATGGACCAATGTCGCATGACTGCATGATTTCAGTGCCTTGACTAGCCGCCTTCTCGAATTCTTCGAGCATGGCAGTGCCAGCAACAGATCCCATATCGGCGCTGACATAGAGACCAACAATTGCAGAGCCTGCCTTGGAAAAAAGAACGCTCTTACCACACGAGGTCTTCTTGGCAATGTGCTGCTTGAGTCCTTGCAGGGCTGTTGTGACATCGTCGGTTGCGTTCAGCGCTCCCGGCAAGCCAGAAGTGACAACAACAGACACAGGGGAAAGCGGAGCAGAGACGCATTGACCAGTAGAGGCCTTTCCATTCTTGCTCTCCGTCTCTGCGCGTTTGGCATGTCTTCTATGTGCTTGAAGATGTGCCGCGGCTTTGGAGGGATTGGAGGTAATAGGACCACCAAGAGCGCAGACACGAATTGTCTCAACGGTCTCGGTGTGCACATTCATGTCGAACAGCAGAGGAGTTTCACACCCTTCCAAGTCCCGAACATTATGAATGTGCGTCCATTTTGTGGCGTCCGATCCAGCAATAGAGCAGAGTCGGGGGCAGCCTTTGATCAAAGGTGTTGCCCACTCCTCGCTGGTTTGCTTCTCGCCGTAGGGGGCTATAGGTGTGATACCAAGATTGAACTCGTTCTCCGTCGAGTTCAAAGCTTTAGATGTATCAACAGGACCTAAGCGTATCCGGTTTCCGCTATCACCGGCGGCAACAGTCAGGCCGACCAGGTGAGCAGAAACGGAAAATAAATTGTGAAGTCTCATCGTGCTACAAGAAGTGTAGACACGGAAGCGAAAGTGATAAGACACGAAGAGAACGAAATGAGAATGAGTGAATTGACAAACGAATGAATAGAAGCAGGTGATAGCCTCAAAGAGTGTAAGCACGCTTGTTGGAGAAATTGTATCAAGAATAGCAACGGTTATAATGTAGACTCAAACACCACCATAAGGGTCTAGTTAGCTTACCAACCATTGGTCACCGTCGCAAACACGTCGGTCTATGAGCAGCAAAACGTCCTTTTTCGTGCCGAGGCCCATTCATCACTAACATTTTTCCTGACTCGCTTTCCGTTCCAGACGAGCCGGAACACGACCAGTACGACGTTGTGTTGGTCCTATGTCGAGATGGAACCGAGATTATTGCATCCCTGATCTGTGGTGATCCGTTGACATCCTTGTTGCGCTGTTGGTTCTATCGTTGAGTCTCTTTTTCTTTCCCTGCAAACGTCTTGGCACTGTACCCACGGGAAATTTAGCCCACATGCGATGCCGGTGTGAGCCGATAACCCACTACGGCGTCAAAAACAAGGGTATCCGGAATGGCGGAGGAAGAAATGTTACAGACATTGATACGATGCTCATTTAGTACGGCTCTGATCCACATCACACAATCCTGGTCTTGCACTGCATACGGCCTGGCAGGGATAAGTTCACATGTTGGTTCTCGGCATGTTTTCATTGAAATTGAAAAAAGTAAAAGAAAAAACCTCATGTGTTGGTTAGGACATGTCACGTAAGGGATACTTGGGCTTGGCAAATTATTCACGGATATTAGCCACTCTTTGGGACGGCGCCTGATGTGTTGAGTTATGGTGGTAGTGCTAACAATTGTCCAATGGGAATTCCAAAGTAGATTGCCGCTCAGACGCCCAAACATGAACGGTATACAGACTGTTGACGATATGTTATGACAGAGTATTGACTAACTAGATTTTATATAATGTCCAGCAATGTCCACCCAATATGAGTCTCGTTATCTTTAACTGAGTATAAGTCACTCCTTTTGTTTTGAAGAAACATGCATAGTCTTGTAAACACGCTCTTTTGGGTCTTTTTGACCTGGTTTTCTCTTGGCCTGCCCCTTGTTGGCGAATGTCAGGCCAAAGTCACGACAGGCGAGTACTCGCACGTTAGCGAAAGAATCTGGTTGTGGGATCAGTATGATATTGTCACGTAAGTAAATCTTCAGTCATGTGTTCGCCACAAGAGTGTTGCTGAATTCAATCTATAGCGAAGTCTATGGAGCAAGCAAGCAGAAGATCCTGCTTGTCCAGAATCCTGATCACCCCTGGACGTCAAAACAGCACGTCGGATCTGGGCCCGACGGCAAGTTGACATACCCGGAGTTCATGTCGGATTTAGAACAACTGCTTGGCAAATCCGATCATACTCCCGACTACACTATGCAGGCTCCTGATAGCGGGCCCGGATCGCCCAGCTTTGTCGAAGCCTCCAACAAGCTTATAAGCAAGAATTGGCGCGGCATTATGAAGGTGAACTTCATCACTCCCGATGAGAAAAACAAAAAGATGAACGACTATGTCCAGTTCTTAAGCATGGTGGATCAAAAGGTTCACGATATTTACGCCGAATTCGGTGATGATCCTAAGTGGAAGGCATTCCTAGCCGACAAACAGGAGCGATCGAGAAAGCTTCTATCAGAGATCACTAGCATCCGCAAGCAGGAGACGGATGAATGGGTCAAGAATCAAATGACAAAGGATGTTGAAGACAAAAATAAGAAACCATTATTTGGACTTGGCCTGAAAGAGACATATTTGGTTACTGAGCGCGTTCCCACAGCCATACCGGGACAGACTGGAACTTATGAAAAAGTCAACATTCGTGAGACTTGGAGGCAGAACCGGGACAATAAGGCTTTCAAGGCTGATCTAGCGAAGGTTGGAATTCATTCGCGGCGCGACCTTGTTACATGGGCAGAGAATCTCGGCAAGGAAGGCAACGTCGGCCCCAACAGTCCTCAAAACCAAACTCATTATGCATCCTTTCAAATTTGGAAGACACTAAGAGAGCGTTTAGTAGCGACCCTAGGGGGTTCTGGAACATGTACCTGAGATGTATAGGGGGGGTCTTGGCATTTGGATAATCTTGCATAAGAATTTAACATGTTACATTATTAGTAATACAAAGAGTTATGTATGGTTAATCCGGATGAAGCGCTGATAGGAGAATGCAAATAGTGAGTAAGCGGGGTAGAACATTACCTAAGCAGTAAATACAAATATTTTATTTATCAGGTGTTTAATGTCTTTTACACCCTCCCAATTCCCACTACATTAGTACTTGACAAACATAAAATGACACTTACCAATCACGGATACCTACTCGATGATCAGCGAAAAGCCATTCGTGGCGAAGCTGTTCCACGTCTTCTGGATGATCAAGTTTCTTTAAGCGCACTCATCCGAGGAATTCGTCAACATCATGACTTCGCGACAAGTGAAACTGTCGTTCGTCACAGTCTTTCCATACCTGCTATCGCTAGGGCTTGCAATGCTCGTCTAATCATGAGTAACCAAGTACCAGACAAGATGGACGAGTCGGAAGAGCCTTATTGTATTTGGCATCCCGATCTGGCCACCGAGGACACTTATCGTGCTCTGGCTCTGAAATTTCCCACTATGCGCTATCAAGTCGGCCGCGCCTGTGCTGCAGCAGGTTACTACACCCTGTTCAAAGAGTTGGAACTTTTTCCGGAAGTATCAATTGCTGAAGAAGCCCGAGAAAGTCAGACAGAGGGTGGTAAGCTGATTTATGATGAGATCATGGCTCACAAGTCGCGTTACGCCATCATGAATGACTGCAAACGCTCAGTTGAGGAAGAAGAGGAGGATTACGAATGTCCGGCGTATTTGAACGGCGACACTGAAGTACGATGGCGCCTCAAGGCTCGACAGAAGCTGTCATTGCTTGAACTGCAGAATCTTCTTCCATGCATTGAAGAAGACATGCATCTTGACATCGAGAAGCAGGACTTGGATGAAGAGCATGGAACGCTCAGCAATGAAGAGGCCAAGTTGCTCTGGCAACCTCTTCCTCAAGATCTTCCCACCGTCAAGAAGACGCTGTTGCTGCAGATGGCCGCTTACGACGGCAATATTGAACGTTATGCACGACTGGCTGGTGGTGGAAGGACGCTATCTGAACTCGACATGGAATGTGTTCAACGTGGAATCCTCCATCACTCCATGTTTGCACGCTGGTGGGCAGACCAGATCAAGGAAGATACTGTGTATGCAAAGGCTGTCCCATACGTAACTCGGATCCAGGAATCCATTGTGGCGCGTCGCATCATGGTCAACGACTATGCTGAGTTTGAGAAAGGCTGGCCGCCTGGAGTTCCAAAGCCTTATATCATATGGTGGCCTCTACGACCAGATGCTGAATTCCTTTACTTTCTGTTAGAAAGATGTCCCGAAATGAAGATGGAAATAGCGGCTGCTGCCATTGTCTGCGATTACGAGCATGTCTACGCTGCTGTTAACCCAGGACCGAGCTGGGACTTGCTGGAAGTTGCCGACTTTTCAACAAACCCTTTCTATCGGGAGGACCAAGAGAAGCGCGCAAAGGAAAATAATGTCACATGGAATCCTCTGGAGCCGATGGATCGGTATGCCGATTTGATGAAGACCAAAGAATACACTGTTCTAGACCCGTATGAAGGAAGGATCCGGGATACAGTCGGGGAGTATGAGCTTCCCAGATTCTATCAAAAGGTTTTCAGTACCAGCGATGTGCAACGCAAGGTCTGGGAAGGTGTTGGCAGGGTATCATCAGAAAGGCCAACATCTTACAAATGAAGTAGTTATGCCATTTGTCCAGTTTACAATTACACTACAGGGTAATTTACTTCTTTTTTGCCAGATTGTCCTTCCTGAGTGTAAATCTACAATTACAATTATACCAAACAAACGTCCTGGAACCAGAACTGTCAAGTGATTAGTTGTTCTTGTCAATGTGTTTGTCCACATCCCACCCATCCCATTGTGCGCGTTGAGGTGGCTTGCCTCATTCGTTTTTCAAGGTTTAATTCATCCCAGTGCCAACTCAGTCGCTTTGACCCCAGCCTTCATCTTATGATCTCAATTTTGCGCCGATCAACCGAGGTCTGTTAAGCGAGTTTCCGTTACGTATTCATGAATCGGACTTACGTTATCTCTTTTACTACGTGGAAAATGCGGCAAGTCAATACAACCATCAATTACCGGTGACGAGTATTGTCTGGGCGCAATATCGCTTCAGCACACCTCCTGCAAGTGTCGTCCGATTGACCACTTTCTCATGTACATATCACCAACATGTTGCAAGCAATAGTCCAAGTGGGCCTCTTGAGGCAAATCTCAACCCAACGGCAAAAGTTGGTGGGCTATCCCGTGCGTAAGTGTCTCCAACCGACAGGTACGAGATACCCACAAGGTTCTGAAAGCCTCAGGGTCTCTCCCGTGCGCGTTTTTCAAATTACCCCTGCATAAGCGGATAGATGCGGGAGATACCTGTCGATACTCTCATACCCTTGATATCCTTTTCGGACGTGGGACCAGGGCATATAGATAATCTAATCTGATGACGGGTATGATAGGACCGTCTAGCCTAATTTTGCTAGGTGGGTCACATCAAATCGGAAATAAACGAGTGTACAACTTTAAATAATTTAAGCTTACTGATTGAAACTAAGCTTAATAACTGACATATCAATCTACCTACGGCACGGAAGGAATTAGTTTTATGAATTTCATCCAAAGCGTGTATTGTGGGCTCTACCCACAAAACAATCAAAGCCTTGTCAGGCTTGTAGATGCCAAGAGGACAACAGATGCTAGAACCAACAGTTTCCGGTGAGTAACTCTCTGAACCTGGAACCAACAAAGTGTAGTGGGGGCCCCTCAATCAACGAGAGAACCAACAACCAGTGGCGAATGTCGCAGATTTTTCTCTCAAGGCAACTGCCCGAAAAAGTAACAATTACGAAAGAGGAATCGCTGAATATCTTATGGATCCAGTATCCGCTTCAATCACACGCGTTGTTGAGCCCCCGAGAACTCTATACGCGGATGTCAACTACCTGCCAAGAGATCGGTCTCGATTGATTTTGAAGTCGAGCATGTTTAATTTGAATCTAGACCTTGTTTCCATCAGTATCATGCATTTGCCAAGTGGCATCATATGCGGCTTCGGACCGAGAACTAGTTCGACGCCAAGATCTTCACACATCACCGGCTAACCTTATCACTGCGCTTATTTAACAAATTGCTGAACTTTTTCATCCTCATCGAATATGACCTTATGCAGGAGACATCGCGGGATGCAGGAACCTCGCAATGTAACGTGGCGGCGAGATGCTTGACTGTAGATAAATCACGCGAGTCAAATGCCACTTCGGGCAATCACAATCTCAAAATACAGACGAGGATCTCCGGGACGGTTCGAGGTCCATGCGAGGGAACATCCGTGATGGGTTACTATGAGACCTGTTGTTTCTCATCGCAAGGATAAACCATAATCAGAATAGTCAGTCAATGTAAAATCTACCATTCGTAAACGTATGACAGTTAATGATGGATATACCCACTTTCACAAGGCAGAAATCCCTTCTTGGCCCATGGAATTCCCGTTACTAGCTAGATGTGGCATTGTCCGAAAGTTCTGTGTTGGTTGCTGTTTCTCAACCTTGGATCATAGACTAGTCTTTCTGGGATCAGTAAATGTAAACATGTTCCACGATACACTTACCTAGGCTGGGAGACATGCGGATTAACGGGGATTATAGTGAGCATATATCTCCTTCTATCCCTCCATTATCGGTCTACATCCCATGATCAGATCCAGTCTTTCTGCACACCCTTTTGCATCAATCGCCTAGATCATGCATGTCAAGCTTCTCGCCATTGCCCTTGGAGGCTATCAAGCAGTCCATGCTGCTGTTGCCAAACCACGTCTGATTCAACGAGATGGTGGAACCCCAAGTTTGCCTCATGATGACAAGACTACTGAGTTTTGTACTTGGTGGATTGACTACAATGAGGCAAAGGCTTGCGATGACATCTTGGAAGACAATCAAATCACCATCGGCCAATTTAAGAGATGGGTAAGTTCCACATCCAAGTGACAATTCTAAATACAATATATCTAAAATATTTCAGAACCCTTCTGTCCAGGACGGCTGTAAGGGAATGGCCATTGGTCGATCTTATTGTGCTGAAGCCCTGTTTGAGCCGGAACCTGAGCCAGTACCAGAGCCAGAGCCGTCAAATAAGCCTCAGCCCTCTCCAACCCAGCCATCTAACGGTAAGCTTCTTCCTACTAAGGTATTCCTCTCAATGGGAACGTACTGACTTACGACTCGCAGGAATTAAAACACCTGGTGCAATTCAACCTGGTGTGGTGAGTAACTGTAGCAAATTCGCATTTGTTGAGTTGGGCACCGATTGCGGCGAGATCGTCAGTCAGCACGGCATTACCATGACCCAGTTCACAACGTGGAACAAAGGCGTCGGTTCCACCTGTACCAGCATGTGGGGTGATACCTATCATTGTGTATCCATCATCGGTTTCGAAGCTCCAACCAAACCAAGTCCCACTAACGGTGTCGCTACTCCATCACCTATCCAAGCCAATGTGAACAAGAATTGCAACAAGTTCCACAAGATCTCACCTACCACCACTTGCACATCCATCCGAGACTATTATCAACTACCTCTTGCGGACTTCTATTCTTGGAACCCAAGTGTAGGTACGTCCTGTCAGGCTCTCATCGTGGACTACTGGGTGTGTGTATCAGTCGTCGGTTGGAGCCCTCCAGTCAGCTCACCCGCCCCGTCCCCAACAAAGCCCGCCAATGGCATTTCAACGCCCTCTCCTATTCAAGCTGGGCTACACAAGAACTGCAACAAGTTCCACAAGGTGGCTTCAACGACCACATGCATCTCAATTCAAAACTATTATAACCTCCCCCTTACGGACTTTTACTCATGGAACCCAAGTGTCGGATCGTCTTGTCAAGCTCTTATCGTGGACTACTGGGTCTGTGTCTCTATTACCGGCTGGAAACCCCCTGTCAGCTCTCCAACTCCTTCACCATCACCCACTAAACCTGCTAATGGCATCTCAACACCTTCCCCGATTCAATCCAGAATGACAAAGAACTGTAACAAGTTCCATAAAGTCATGTCTACTACAACCTGTACCTCAATCCAGAATTACTACAAGATCTCTATGCCGCAGATTGCCCAGTGGAATCCTGATGTTGGATCTACTTGCTCAGCATTATTGGTTGGATACAATGTCTGCGTTGGAGTAATCGGACAACAGACATTGCCTCCCGGGGCTTCAACTCCATCCCCTGTCCAGCCTGGCGTTGCCAAAAACTGTAAGAAGTACCACCTTGTCACCTCAACAACGACTTGCGGTTCCATTCAGAATTACTACAAAATCACCATGTCACAACTAGCCAAGTGGAATCCCGGTGTAGGTTCTGAGTGTAAGGCTCTCTGGGCCGGCTACTATGTGTGTGTCTCGGCCTAGAGAGGGGAGAAGAGACAAGAATTTTATTCTATTCAAAAGAGCCTACACTATTAGGTTTAAATATAGCAACCTAGTTACTAGTTACCTTTATCTAATAATTAATTTATCTTGTTTATTTTACTTTAGATCTATTACACGACTGGCATTTATTTTATTACTTAAATTGTAGCACTCGGAAGGGCTTTAGCTAAAATCTTCTAAGTTTATAGTTAAAATTAGTTAATGTTGTATCTATACTTTTTATAACAACACATGTTACTGCCAGTGATTGGTTGCTGGTAACCCGTCTATGGGTTCTGATGGACACAGCCTAAAGTCCGTCGTCAGCAAGTACTACCCCGCTTTAGATGATCCTGATTCAAGATAGTGTTCCTTTTATAACGGCAGTTAGCCCTGTTGAAAATCGGTCGTTTGTGAATTTACCTTTCGATATGGCTTCCACACTCTGGTTTGATCCATACGAGACCCTTGGAGTGGCACGGCAAGCCCAGCTCTCTACAATTCATTCTACGTATCGTCTTCGCCTCCGCAGCCACATCCGTAAGCTGTACAAGAACCCGACCAAGAATTCCAACACACGAAGAGAATTTCAGAAAGTCCAGGAAGCGTACGAAGTACTTGTTAAAAGAATGAACTAAAACAAAGCTTCGAAGCTTTAACGGGTGGCGAACTTTACCAACTTGTGGAATGTTGGAAAATCTTGCTAAGAGCTAGGACACCAACTATAAGTGACGAAATCCAACGGAACAAGAACCTATATGACCGACCCACGCGAGAGAGGTGGTCTATAGTTTGCAGAAATTCGACTCAATTAGGAGATCTCCCTCATAGAGTGCATCCAGGGTGGTTGATTGGGATGGCCGCGTTCATCCAACTCTTGTTTGACATAATCTCAATGGTTGTAAGTACTCATAACCATCTCCCTACTGTCCGTTGATTCTTTGCCAGTTTCTCGATCTGCGATTATACCCCTGTATGTAAACATATTACTAATTGGGTGTTGTTGTAGTTGACATTAGTAAAGGGGCCACAGGTGCCGAGGCGTCATTCAAGACATGAATACCAGGAGCTTAAACCAACAACAGAGCTTCATGGAGTAACAATTGTGAAAGATCCTCCACGAACAGATGTTCAGATACCCCTGATAGTGTCAGGTCAACGTATCATGGCCACTCCTGACTTGGGATCCGATTGCAACGTCATATCGGCAAGCTTGGCAGAGCAGCTCAAATTAACTGCTGAAGACTATTACGATATTACGGGCATGGGAGACAAGTTTAAACTGGCAAACGGCCGTGTTATCCCATGCTATGGAAAAGTATATGCTCGGATTTCCATTCTCTCAGGGAACATGGCAGACCCACTCTTTGATTTCTACGTCTTGGAGTCTGTTGCTATCCCAATGACGATCGGCAGATACTTACTTGAAAGGACCAACACTCTGACAACTCACATTAATCGCCTGGTGCGCTCCCCTTTTCCTCATGGGGTGTCCCCGTGCATTCCACAGATTCTACACCTCAGTGGCCTCGCCTGAGACTCCATTGCTTCATCGCCAATGATCCAGCAGCAGCGGACGTCGATACAAGAACAACGATGAATCTTGCATCGCCTGAGTTTGCCGCCTGCTCTGGCGTCCAAATCGAACCCACGGATCAACAACACCAGTTTGTCCAACTGGCGGACGGATCGATAACTTCCATCAGTGGCTGCTTCCATGCAAGATTCAATCCTTTTGATCAGCCATCAACCAAGACACTACTACCGAAACCTCACATAAAGACGTTTTACATCCTTGACGGGCTTACTTCAGATGTTCTAATCGGTCGCGAACTCCTTCTTGAGATGTATGCCTTCACTGATCCATTTGATCAGACTAACTTGTTCTTCAATACGAAACGCCGGGATGTGCAAGATGACCTTAACCTTATTGTCTGGATTGAAGAATGGCGAAGTACACCCGGCTTACGCTCACTCAAGAAGGAGTCTTGTAAATCCTCCTTCCCTTTTCTTTGTCGCTTAATTAACCTTAAAATAGTTAATGCGAAACATTCTACCTTCTGGTCTAACATGAAATGGGACGGTCTTATCAGATGGAACCAACGTCGTCAACCAATACATACTTGTCTTACGGAGGTAGAAACGAAGTTTAGAGAAAAAGTGCGCCACAGGCAAGGGCTTTACCTGAGGAAAAGGAAGCAGCGTGCAGAAGCCAACAGACAGGAGGAGCTGCCAGTGTTGGAGGGGCTAGAACGCAAGCCGGCTTATGTACCTTGTGAAAACTCTGTTATGGACTTGGAGTGGATAAGTTAAGGTTGAATTTATATCTACGATTAAAGATTGAATGGAGGGCACACGCTATATAGTACAGTCACTTCAATTAATATCTGCGGCCAGAACATTGATTGCCGAGGCCATAGCTACTCTAAAAGTTGAGGCAGCTGTTCTTATTCCTGCATACTGAGCTATGACTGAGGAGTCAAGGTATCCTTGAACGAAGAGGAAACTTGGTAAAATCTAAGTTTGTGTCCGAAAAAGTACTTCAAGTTATACGCAGGCAGCTAACATTCAGCTATAGCATGGCTTTAGTTAGAGACAATAGGATAGTCACATCTCGCCGTATGTGAAGGCTCAAGGTTACCCTCAAATTTCAGAACAAACACCGGAACCTACTGTGCTGCGATGACAACACATCTATTATCTGCAAACTAAGTTCATGAGGCTGAGGTCATCAAGGCAGTTTTGAGTTCCAACTGTTCTAAATAAAGCAGCAGGCTCAGCAAAGCTAAATAGCGTCCACAATCTTCAGCTGACTGCCGGGAAAAAAGTCAAATCTCCACCTGTGACAGGCAATTAAATCTCCGTAGAGTTAAGGAATCAATTGTGACTGTCAATCAGCCCCGCTTCCGTTCGTTGGCGGATGATGTTCTGTGTGGTTGACCTCCGAACGTAGACGGCGGAAGGCTTGGGGGCTGACTTTGGTCAGCCGCACGTGGACATAGCAGGCTTTTATCACGCGGGTCGCATCTCAATTACTAGAATTATATTTAGTATACCAAGGTTGGGTATATAAAGCCCGTCAGCTCCGAGTACAGCAAAGTCATTCTTCATCAGCAGCATTCGCGCAACAGTATCTTATATCAAACTTCCATTTTGTTCTCAACAGACCAGTCAATCGTTAAGATGAAGTTCACCAACACCCTCTTCGCTCTCATGACTTGCCTCACTGCTACCAAGGCCGAGTCTACAGACGAAGAACTTGGTTGCGATCCAGGAACCTACCAGTGCGATGGCACCACTGGCTGGGAAGTCTGCGACACCCGCGGCATCTGGGTGGTAAGTAAACCTAAGATTTATCTGTACTTTCACGGCAAATTACTTTAGAATGGATGACTAACAAATGCGTTAACATAGTTCGCTGGTAACTGCCCTCCTGATACCGTCTGCAAGTTTTTCGAGGGGAGCAAGAGCCCTTATTGCGTCCCAGAAGATTTCGAGATCCACTAGAGATATAAGCTGGCTCGCAAAGTTGAGATTGAATGGAAATAAGAACTATCGTGGCACTATAGGTGCCTCTCACTCATTTTTTTGATATTTTCAATGTATCTTTACCTTAAGTCTAGGATTTATCTTTACTTTAGATCGTGTTCTCGGAGAGTAACAGCACGGTTATTTAAGTAAGATTTAAATACTACTTGATAAATTTCATACGATAAGTCTAGTCCTGTAATAGTCCTAATAGCTGCCTTATTAGTATGTAAGGGGTATACTGGATATATTATAACTTGTAGTGGGAATAGAAGTACAATATGCTTTTGCTACTACGGCCTGCATTAGACTCGGTGTCCGCGGAGTATCAAATACTCCACTTTTGCTGGCCCCATGTTTTTCCGGATATTCCGATTTTCAACAATACCAACTATTGGAAACAGGACCTAAGTCTGTAACCAGCAAAATTTACCCTCTTATCACTAAAGTCACAAGGGAGTAGCCCGTTGCATATGGAAGAACGCAGAGCTAGTCCCGGACAGGCGGGGCCCGACGATTCTTCGCGACGAGCGGTAAGTATGGTAGTAGCCGGTGCTGTCTATCCCAGTGTCACTGCCATTTCCACAAGACTTATAAACTAATTGACAACTCGTATGGGAAATAGTGCGACGAGTGCCGCCATCGCAAGGTAAGCATTTTTGACTCCCTATCTACAATTACATGAGGACTGACGCGATGTATTTGCAATTCAGATTCGTTGCGATAGGAACTTGCCTTGCTCCAACTGTCGTACGGCTGATCGAATCTGTATACCGAATCGCGTCGGTTCACCCATTGGTTCGCGTCCAAGACGCAAAGAGCCTCGGCAACGAATTCTCATTTCATCTCAATAGTAAATTATCCCTCGCTCTATCGTTTAAATCTTGTAATAAGCGAACGGCTTCTACTCCACTATGCTCTAATATCATACCGCAACCTTCTTTACTAACATTTGGTCTTCTCATCAGTGAACAAAAGATTGACCGGATCGAATCGCGGTTAGAGAATATCGAAACCCTTTTGCACAATTCACTTCACCGGCCCAATACGGTCCCGGAAAGTAGTACCATGCAGTATCGTCCTGCCTTTTCATCGACTGTCGATACAGGCACGAATTCCACTCCCGATTTTAGAACTCCAGACGCGGGGTCGGTGTTTGGCAGTAACTCTGTTATCACCCAGCAAACCTCTTTTGCTAATGAACTCATCGAAGATGTCATGCATAGGAATTCATTACGAGACATCGATCCCAGAATGTCAGAAGCGCTGGCTAATCTCAGACAAATAATGGAAGTCCAACGTCAATCACCTATCACCTACGGGCCTCGTTTTCCGCTCCAGCGATCATTGCCACCAGGAGGTTTACGCCAGCTTGAAATGCCACCAATAGATGTCGTCGTCTCTTTGCTCAGGGGCATGAAATGTATCTACAAATGATTCAAAGGTGGAGTCAAATGCTGACTTATTTGCAGCGTCTACACCAGGCCTCTTTACATTTATATGTTACTTCTTCGCCGTCAAAGACTTTTCAAACTTCTGCAGCCAGGTTTATTTCCCCACAGAAGACTATTCTGATGCAGTCTTCATCATCGTTAATTTTGGACTATATTACTTGTTCCTTGAATGTCTGCCCGATGGACACGACTCGTATCTCCATACAACCCGGGTCAACTTGGAAACAGCCCTCGCAAACATAAACCTCTTTATGCCTACGACGGTCGAGAACATCCAGGCTTTATTACTGGGGGTAGGTCGACCTACAACTACGAAGTCCTGTCACTGATCACCTCCAGTCTTTCTATGCTACTGATGTCTGTAGGCCTTCAGTTGCTTGGCAGCTAAATACTGCTGCCGCCCTAATGTGTCAGATGGGTGGGTTCCATCGAAGAAACTACCTTGTCAAGTATGACTCCGAAGATGCCGACGCAAGGGCGATCCTATTCTGGCATACCTACATGGGAGATAAAGCAATGTCGATTCGTCTCGGACGTGCCTCTGTGATTCAAGATTTGGAAATTGATATACCGCGGTCGTTTAATTTTCACGGAACTCTGAGTGTGGAAAGCCGCGCTCTAACCGCTACATGGCTTCGTCTCGCATCATTCCAGAGTCGTGTATATGAACAATTGTACGTGGTATCTAACATATTTACCTTGCTTGGGAAATGATTGCTGATATAACTAGACTCTGCCCAGCAGCCTTGGCCCTCCCGACGACCGAGATTGCCAAGCGAGCACGGCTATTGGCGCACGAATGCCATCAGATGGAGATAGAGGCTAAAGAGAGTCGAGAACTAGCTATTGCTTCACTCGAGAAAATGAAAACATCACCCTTGGTCGATATATATGTCAAGGGTGACCAAGTCCAACTGTTGTCGACCCTAACACTTATATACCAAGCAATCCCTGCGCCAGAAGGCTCAAAAAGCAGAATCTGCGATGAGTGCATCGAAACGGCGCGAAGGGCAACATATGCGCATTTGGAGTGTATTGGACCTTTACAGAACGATGCCTTTGCCAGGACTAGCTATATTCATCGGTGAGTCTATTCAGGTTGTGGTCTGTGTCGTACATGTCAGAAGCAGCTAACAGATATGGAGCAATCTGGTGCTAACACCATTCGCGCCCTTCTTTATCCTCTTTTCCTACATCATCGAGACGCTGTCAACGGGAGACCTCGAGCTTTTGCAGGAATTTACGACATCCATCCAGGGAAGCGACAATGCTTCAGAGGTGACGGCGAAGCTGGCAAAACTTTGTCGCGTGATCAGTGACGTCGCGACTTTGTACGTTGAGGCCAAGTCGCACCAAAAAGAAGATGTAATGGAGGACATTGGAGGCGAGTTCGATGCCTACCTGAGCCAACTTGGGTTTTTGCCTGTGCCAGATCAATCAGCAGACGCCAACGTGGGAGTGGATAACATGCCCTTGCTCGCTGAAGATCTTCAGGTGTCTCAGATGACGGATTGGATGTCTGGAAGCCGGAATTGGTTTGGGTTGTTGGATCATGATGTATCACAAATAGGCGAGTAAGCATTGGAGTCATGGTGCTTGAAAACTGTCATTTACGATAGAAACCTTGTCATTAGGTCCTCGATTGCGTGTCAGGACCCCCGGGTTGCGGCGAATCCTATTACTACAGTACAGCATTTTACAGTACATCCGGAGATAACCACCCATCAGCATTATACGTAGCCAAACTCCCAAACCCCTGCGCATCCTGCAACGCACTCAACTTCCCCTTGAGATACTCCCGCTGATTCTCATGAATCCTATCAAAACTCAACAAAAACGTAACCAAAAACAGAAAATCCTCCACCCTATCCTCTGCACCATCCGCACCAGGTAAAGCCAGCACATCCGCCACCGTAGTAGTGATCTCAAACAACTTGGCTAAAATTCCTGGTCCGTGTAATGCAACACTATCGAAGCTTTTTAACCGGTCGACCAAGTTGCGGAGTTGTGTTGAGAGACGTTGTGCTGGGAAGTGCATCGAGAAACCTTCGTGGGAATTTTGTGGTGGTGCAGACTGCAAAAGGCCTTGGGAGAGGGCGAGTTGCCATACTAGGATTCGCATCCAGAGACGAGTTATGAAGAGATCTGCGTGTTGAAGTTCTGTTAGACCTTCGCAGCCGTTTGAGATTAATGTGTTGTTTGTTTCTGCTGCGTCAATTTCGTCTTGGTCGAGCTGAGCTTGTTTGTGCTCTATCCATGCAGCTGTCATTTCTGGTGTTGTACTTGAAGGATCTCGTTGTGCTCTCCATTGTGTCAGGAATTCATCATCCAGAACATTGAAGAGATGAATCAACCGATTGAAGCCTTCGTTGATACCCGAGGGAAGCTCATAGTCTGGTATAGGCAGACCCGTCTTCAGCGGCGGTAAAAGAGCTGGGTATCCCGTGACAATTGTCAAATACCGCTCATGAATCGAAACCTCCCAATAAAGTCGTTGTCTCGTGGCAATCTCATGATTACTCAACGATCCATCCGTAAACCGATCAAGATCCATCATCTGCACCAACGTCCCCGCTTCTCTCAACATAACCAATCCTCTATCCATCCTCTCAAACGCCATAAGCGAGTTTTCAAGAAAAATACACGTCATGACGCGTTTGACGCTGACGGGTAACTTGTTCAAAAACCCTTTTCCCTGTTCAGCTTGTCTATGCGCCTTGGTGCCTAGCGATAGCAGATCCATCATCCTTGCTAGAATATCATCATCAGGATTCCACGTCGTTTGAGATAAATTAATCGTCGATCCTGCAAACGCGTAGACAAACGCTGCGTCCTCATAGCTCTTCTCCATACCCTCAATAGCCGAGACGACTTCAGAGGGAAGAATAATCGGATTAACAGGGAACACAGCGCGTTCGTACTCCGAAACTAGTTTCATAAAGAAGTCCGCAGAGTAGGGTGTTCCATTACTCGTGGGTATATATGAAGGCGAAGTTTGAGGAGAGGCCGAATCAGATCTGCATCTGCCCTCGCGTATTTGAGCGACCAATCTTCCTCTGATTGTGGGCTTTCGCTTTGTGGGCGGGGGTGAGTAGACGCATGCAAGATTGAGATGGCCGCATTGGGAACATGGTGTTGAGCCGTTGCATTTTACTTTGCGCAGGCGACATGGATCGCATGCTCTTGATGTTCTGGTGGACATGGCGATAGACAATGAGGTTGAGCTGAAGATGAAGATGCGGAGACAAGCGCGTTGGGTGTGGATGACCCCACCTTAGAAACTTGCCACTTTTGGCTGGTTGGGGTTAGACCTGACGCTCTTTGAGGCTGGGAATTTTTAGTATTCATTTCATAAATATTATAGGAAGTGTTTTTTAGTAGGCTTAACTTAATATTGGAAGAATCGAAATAGACCAGCCAGTTAAAACCGACACTTGGGCTTCTTCATATTCACGATACTAAGCATAGGTCGCAAGGGGAGTTCTATTCTTAGTATACATACTCCAGGTACACTTTCAATCCACCAGCTTTCTAAGGTCATTAGAAACCTCTTGAGCCGAGCTGAATTCGAAAGCCCACAGCTTCTGAATGAGATGCTTTGCAGGATTGTCCCCACTAACATGCGGATACTCCCCGTTCATAAGCTTCTCCTGCAACTCTTCAATCTCAATCTCGCCATACGGAACCGCCCACTCAGTAATTTCACAGATACATGTCCCGAGCGCAAACATTTCCTTGCCAGAAACAGTTCTCTCCGGGCGTTCAGAATATGTGTCTGGAATCCAATAGCGAGGCTCGCAGGCAAAAAGAAGGTCTTCATGTACATCCTTGAGACTTGAACCGGCAAAGTCGCTGAGCTTTACATGAAGGTTGTCGAAGAGGAGAATGTTCCGGGTGGAGATGTCGCCCCAAATGACCCCACGACTATGGATATATTGTAGGGTCCCAGGAACATCAACTGCCAGCTTAAGACGTTGAGCCATAGGCGGTGCATCACCCTTCATGATCTGCTCGCGAAGGTTACCGTGGGGAGCTCTCTCGAACTTTATAGCCCATGCTTGTTTCTCGCCCTGAATGCTGGCGTCCGACTCATCCTGCTTAGCAGGGAGGTAAGCAAGTCCAAATGACTTGAGGATATGTTCATGAGGACCCAAGAGTCTTTCCCTGATCGCCGGGCCAGCCTCTCGGTCGCTTAGTCGCATGGTGCTTGGCTTGGGCGAAGGAGGTGATGGATAATTCGGCAACATGCAGGGAATATTGACACCGCCTCTTAGGAAGCCAGGATAGTCACGTGTCGCCTAGGCCTCATGCATGATATTGCATCATCACTTGTTGATTGGTCAAAGAGTTGGCTTTCAAGAGCGTTACCTTGGAGAGTGTATCTGGTCACAGTCATGGAGGCACCGAGTTAAGATAAATCTGGCTCAATTGCTTTGCTGAAAGACCTGCTAAAAAGACTAAACACTACCCAAACCATCATAACTCATCTTGTCCATTTTAGTGACCATCTAAGACTGATTGCTGTTAACCTGCTCGACATAAACAGCGGAACCCTTCTCCTTAGCAACACCATCAAACTCAGCGTCAACCCGCTCAACCTCAGTAGTCTTGAACTTCCGCGCACTAATACCACGCTCAAAGAGAACATCCAACTCTCCATAGGTACGTCCCTTGGGCTCAGGAAGACGGAAGTAAGTCCAGACAGCGCAAAGAGCACAAGTTCCAGCCCAGAAGAAACCGGCCTTGGCTCCCCAGTTCCAAGCAGAAGGGTTCAACATGCGAGGAGTAATAATGTTGGTCATGATTCCAACGATGTTGTATGAGTTTCGGGCGAGGACGACGGTCTTGGTTCGGAGTCGGGTGGAGGATAGTTCGGCGACGAGGGAGTAGCAGACGGGTCCGACGGTCGAATCGTAGGTGAAGGTGTAGATCAGAAGAAGAGAGCCGATGACCCATTGAGCGGCGACGTTTTCCTTTCCGGCGAATGCGACACAGCCAATGGTTAGAAGGATAACGCACATGACGATTTGGCCACCGAGGTAAAGAGTGCGACGACCGAACCAGCCCATGAGGAACCAAGAGAAGACAGTACCAACAGCACCAATGGCATATTGACCGAGAGACATGGAAAAACTGTTCTCAACAGCCATGCCAGCCATCTGGTAAAAGTAGGTAGAGTATCCCATAAAGGTAGCACCACAAAGAGTCTGAACCATCCAAGTAAAACACACAATCTCGGTACGGCGCAGACTAACTCCCTTAAAGAGATCAGTATACGAAGTACCGGCCTGTGCTTCCTTCTCCATCTCGTTCGTGTGTACCATCATGGAAATCGTCTCGTCAGGCTTGAATTCGACTTCGCTGTTGCGCGCGGTAAGGCGTTGGAGCGATATCTTGGCTTCTTCAATGCGACCCTTGCGGACGAGCCACCAGGGAGATTCGGGGGCGAGGTAGATTCCAATGATGAGAGGGACGGGCCACATCCATTGGAGAGCGAAAGGGATCTTGTAACCCCATTGATCATCGCGGGTGACCATAGCGCGGAGAACACCTGAGGCGATGAATTGTCCGAGGACCCAGCAGAGGTTGACGTAGGTTGTGAGGTAAGCGCGAAGATGGGTAGGGCAGACCTCAGAGGCATAAGTAGTCGTAAGAGTCTGGAAAACACCCCACGGGATACCGATAAAGATCTCTCCAATAAGAAGCTGAACCAGCGACTCAGAGAAGAAGATGATAAAGATGAAACCGATACAACCAATCAGAGCACCAATAAGTGTCTTACGGTATCCAAACCGATCAGCAATGATACCATTAATGAACAGACCAAGGATCTGACCACAAAGTGTACCATTGGAGAGACCAGATTGCCAAGCAGCTGTGAGCTGATAAGTGCCGTCAGGCTGCTCGACACCGAATTTGCGCTGGAAGGGAGGATAGGCGAAGAGGTTGTTCAGAAGGACGACGTCGAAACCTTCCATGATGATGCAGAGGGACAGGAAGACAGACCAGAGACAGGCTTTCTTGTAGAGCTTTAGGGATTTCATGAGGCCCATGTTGCGCTCTGCTTCTGTTGCTGCGGCTGCCTCGTGGGCGGTGTTTGAGTCGACGACTCCATTGTCGACTTTGGGAGAAGACATGGTGAGTAAATGATTGAGAGTGAAGACTGGAGATCAAGTGTGGAAGATTTGAGTCTAGATGAGATAAGAGTGATGATGAGATAGAGAATTGTTATTGACGAGCGAAGCGGACCATCTTATACTTGTTTGACCGTTGAGAGAATGAAGCAGTTAAGATAGAAAAAGCAACCAAGTTTCTAATTGTTGGCTCGAGGTGAACAAAGTCAACCCTCGGCCGAATTCCATTAGCGTGGATGGCACACTGTGGTCTAGACCTGTCCGAACGACGCCATCATTGGACAATTCCTTTCCCCCTGTCGGACCGGGACTCTGGTGCTTTGATTCAAGGTCTCTATTGTGGAATCTCCGCCAATAATTGACTCTTCTCCTCCACCCTCTCCCCATGGGGACGAGAATCTGGGGTCGGACCGAGTTGTGCAGATCATGGGGACTCCAGACTGTCTGTGTCAGACCACAGCGACAGTCCAGTGTCTGAGAACTTGGCATTCAGCTGCTTGTGGCTGAAATGAGCCGATACTTGAGTAACCACTCAGAGACTAGCGTGATGTTGGTGTGGAACAAAGATGGAAGGTCGGCTTGATCTGACAGAAACCCATGGGCAATAAGGTGACTGAACTATTATGTCGCTTTACCAAAACAGTCAAGCTTATGCGGTATTTGACTTTCGTCGGACCGGTTAACAACCAATGGGATGAATTTGTCTCGTCGGTCCGAGATTAAACCAATCACAATTGTTCCAGTGCCCCTCCAACGGTTGAATTATTGAATCGGTTGGTTCTGAACGCTTTCATGCTGTTACACTTCGTCGGTCCGACCAACGCGGGGATAATGAGGAGTGATCGTGGGGAAACACATGATTATGGAGAAAAGACTCCAGGGTCAGGTTATAATCCTGGATATTTAATTCCCATCTCACATTCATTCATTCACATCTCATTATCTTCTATCTTCATTACCATTTTCCTGTTTCTTCTATCTTCACAATGACAGTCAACAAACGCTCAAAGCAATGGTGGAAGCAAGCCATAATCTATCAAATCTACCCAGCATCCTTCTGCGACTCCAACAACGATGGCATAGGCGATCTTCAAGGCATTATCTCCAAGCTAGACTACATCGCCAGTCTAGGGATCGATGTTATCTGGGTATGTCCCATGTACGACAGTCCTCAAGTCGACATGGGCTATGACATTTCCAACTATGAAGATGTCTACGCTCCATACGGTACTCTTCAAGATATGGAAGAGTTGATCCACAAGACTCATGAGAAGGGCATGAAGATTATGCTTGATCTTGTGATTAATCATACTTCTGATAAGCATGCTTGGTTTGAGGAGTCGAGACTCAGTAAGGAGAGTTCTAAGCGGGATTGGTATATTTGGCGTCCTGCCAAGTACTCTCCCGATGGTGAACGTCTTCCTCCTAATAACTGGCGCTCCAACTTTGGCGGTGGTAGTGTTTGGGAGTGGGACGAAGCTACAGGTGAATACTATCTTCATCTCTTTGCAAAGGAGCAACCGGACCTCAACTGGGAGAATCCTGAAACTCGAAGAGCTATATACGCTTCATCTATGGAGTTTTGGCTTGATAGAGGCGTTGATGGATTCCGTGTTGATACCGTCAACATGTATTCCAAAATCCAAGACTTCCCAGATGCACCCATCACAGACCCCAAAGCCAAATACCAACCCGCAGGCCTGCTATACTGCAACGGCCCACGCATGCACGAGTTCCTTTCCGAAATGAGTGACATTTTGGAGAGATATGGTGCTATCACCGTTGGCGAACTTCCTCATACACCTGATCTCGAGCGCGTCCTTCGATACGTCAGCGCCAAGGAGAAACAGCTCAACATGGTCTTCCAATTCGATGTCGTAGACGTTGGCTTTGGAAAGACGCACAAGTATGAGACTGTGCCCAAGAATTATACTCTTCCTCAATTGAAGGATGCGTTTGGGAGAACGCAGGATCTTATCCATGGTACGGATGCTTGGACGACTGTGTTTATGGAAAATCACGATCAAGCACGTTCCGTCTCTCGATTTACCGACGATCGTCCTGAGTTTCGTGTTGCAGGTGCCAAGATGTTGGCTTTGTTGCAGGCTTGTCTTAGTGGGACGCAATATGTTTACCAAGGACAAGAAATTGGATCTGTTAATGCGCCCAAGGAGAGTTATCCCCTTGAGAATTATGTTGATATCGAGAGTTATCAATTCTTGGACATTGTCAAGGAGCGATCTGGTGATGATGAGAAGGAGATTGACAAGGCGTTCAATGCTTTACAACATCTTGCTCGAGATCATGCTCGTATCCCCATTTGTTGGAGCGACGACAAATTTGGTGGTTTCTCCAGCTCGCCCAACAAGGAACCCTGGATGCAAACCCACCCTCTATCCTCCGAAATCAACGTCGCTTCCCAACTCGACGATCCACACAGCGTTTTATCATTCTGGAAGAAAGCACTTCGTTTCAGGAAGGAGTTTTCTGATTTGATGGTTTATGGCGATTACAAGGTTCTTCAGAAGGATAACCCTGATATCTATGCTTTTTTCAAGGAGAGTCACGTTGATGGAAGCAAGGTTGCTGTTGTGTTGAACTTTACTGCTGAGAATAAGACTTGGGGTGTCAAGGAATTCGGTTTGGAAGGGAGGTTGGTTCCTGTTATGTCGACGCATGTCGGGAAGGGTGGAGAAGTTCTTGAACCCTTTGAGGGAAGGGTTTATTTAGTGACTTAGATATAAATATATTAAAATTAAATGGACTCTTGAACATATTGTATTTACTTCTCTACCATCCACTGGTATTCTAAAACATTTATTTCTATTAAACGTTGTAGGGGCGATAATAATGCGCAATATTTACAATATAGCCGCATGTGTTGCAACGAATAGCTACTTGGCCAGGAGTTCTAGTACTTTCACAGAGACCCTCCGTTCCACCCTTCGTAAGCCCCTGCAGAGAGTATACGATTTAACTCCTCTGAGTCAACGACACGACATCGACTCCATCGACAGACCATATCTTCCGATATTGGTTTTGCGCTGAGCAGCATCGGTAAAAGCATAATGCCTGTCTCGGTCATAAACCGGTGCAGTACCATTGTTGCTGTTGGGCTGAGCTTCCGAATAACTATAACACCGGTATTTTCCTCTCCTGCGTCAACCCCTTCTGGAAACTTGGTAAAACAGAATTCGATGTTTCCACCGTCGATAGATTCCAAATTTAACCATCCCGAGGTAGCAGAGCTTGTGACGTGTGCTTCCTTGCCTAGTACCCTGGCCGACTGCAATACAGGCTGGGAAGTAATCGAGAGTGTATGGGTAACCGCGGTGTTAGAACTTGAAGCAGTCGGTTGACATACACCAGCATAAATTTCCTGCGGAGTATCTGTGGTCTTGTTGTCTAACTGCTGTAGCGGGTTATCCGGTCTCGAGTCATCACTGATTGTGGCCGATAAAGGGGCGCGTAGCCACCACCGCATTTGTTTGATGATCGCTCTTCCTAAGGAAAGCTCTTCCATAATCCTTATCCAAATTTTATGCTTGGTTACTCTGTGTTTACCCGCAATCGTAGTGCCCTCTTTATAAAGCGTTCCAGATTTGCCAAGGGACTTTGCCTGCAGGACGGCCTCGAGAGTCTTGAGCAGGCAGGCTACTGTAGCCTCATCTAAAGGGCGGTCTGTTGTTCCTAATTCGAGGGTGATGTTGAGATCATAGCGCTTACGCGGCTTGAACCTTTCTAGCATGCTCTGTCCATATGACGGTGCATAGAATTGCGCAGTTCCAGTTTGGCGGGATCCTTCGATAACGCGGTAAGCCTCAGAAATGAATGCATCCCACTCCTCGTTAGGGAAACGTTCTTGCTGGTCCTGATCTCGACCTCTGCGATATGTGTATACATTGCTCGCAGTGTCTGCATCCAGACCCTTGCCAATCCACCAATAATTTCTATACCTGTCATGATGCCAGCAAAATTCCATGTGTCTGTTATCAAATCTCTCAATTACTTGGCGGATCTGATCGTCTGTCAGGATGTCCTTTCCGATCGTCGTCCAAGCTTGTATCAGCATTTGTGTTATATGGTTGACATCATCTCCGAATTGGTGTGAACCGAGCGAGCATCAGCAGAGGGAGTCCAGGATGCGCATATCTTTCGTCTGTGATAGAAACCGCTTTGCAGATAGCCTCTAGTTCTGACCAGCGCAGAGTATAGGGTTGCCAATGGAAGTTATCGTCGTAGCCGAGGAAGTGCTTCTTTGTCTGAGATTCGAAGTGAAGTTGAACCGTGGAAACATGTCAATTTCCACCGACAAACTGAAGTCTGGCCCTACGGGAAAGATAAGATCCGCTTTATCCCAGTAATATCCCTCATCAGCATAGCTAAGCCAAAAAAAGTCTGTCCAAAACTGTCGGGTTCTTGTAACTGACTCGAGTTGTGCGGGAATACTCATTCTGATGATGGAAAGAATGGTTTGGTATGTATTAACCTTATCTGATCGTAGTATGATTGCAATTTGACTGAAGTGGAAGCTTGGGTTGCAACTGACTGCATGATTTCTGAAATAGCGGTGTCTTATTTAAAGGTTGTTTACTAGCGTCAGCCCGAACTAATCCCCGCAGCAAGATAATAACAACTAAATTCTAACCTATTAGGATGATGACTAGGGCTAGAGAACCCACTGTTCTCTGAGTTAGTAAAAGAAGATTGTTACAAGACGACAGATAGCCTGAACCACGACGACAACAGATGGTCTTTGCCCCGGATGGACCGAAAGTGATTGGAGTTCTAGGCAGGATGGACTCGCCCTTGGCCCTGACCACAACTGTTTGTTTTGGTCGGCTACTCACAATTAAGTATCAGTCTTTCTTCTCCAACCCCCCCCAACAGTTATCTGCAGTGGACTGCTATCCTTTTCCTCCCTCTTGATCTGTGCGGCAAATTTGGCAGCATTCTAAGCCTCCCAGTACTTGTGGACTTCTTCAGAACGTTTATAGTCCGCTTCCTGCTAAGTTTTGTGTTTACCTAGAACCGATACTTGAACCCAGACTTTGACCAAAAGATCAGTGTAGATTGATGACCATACCTTCTACCTAAATAGCGACGAGAGTTGGTCTCTTGTACATGTGTCCAGTCTACCGATCAAATAGGCTGCAGGCTGTTACCTGTCGCTATGTATGGTGTAGCGTTCACGCAGAACGTAATGCTATTCGTAATGGTTGTAATCTTTGCCATTAAGTTGAGCAAAGGTCCCTGAAGCTTGACATTTGGGACGAGGTTTCTAGTGCCAGGGCTAGTAATTCGTTTAACTGTTCAAATAATTTTATGATGGCATTGAATAACTACCACAGCCAATGTCCCTGGAAGTATCTGGGATCTTATCCGCTGCGCCAAAGCGCAAAAGACTGGGATGTGAGGTACCTGACCTTATACTGCATTTTCATATATATAGCTTTAGCGCCCTGAGGATACCATTCGGGTTTTATATTCAGGCTCGTGCTGTGACCGCCAACGCCTCTCTGTCCATATTGTCTCTTGCCTGGAAAATCTATTCTTCACCTAGCTCGCCCAGATCAGTTGGAAAGACAGCCGAGCCTAGTGATCTTCCTTTCAACTGAATATGACAGAGCCAATAACCAACGCGCAGATGAGCAAACGAACAAGTGGGGTGGCCTGACCTTACGCTCAAAGGCTATATAATGTTACAGCGTTGTCAGACCAGGTAACCCTAGATGGATAGGCCAGGTGGATCTCAGTCATGTAGCGATAGGTCATCGCAAAAGATCCTAAACGACCGTCAGATATTTCCTAAACGTAGCACTTTGACATGCGTCTCGTCGATAGAGCCTGACCTGCTTGCAGTGCCTATGCGCATCAACAGAGAGCATCCCACCGGACACGCTCCCCGTTCACCTAGATTTCCGAGCCTAATCCGTAACAAAGGTAAATACTTTTGGCTTGCATGCTCATCTTACTCGCAATACTTATTAACCACCTTATATTCAAGTTTAAAGACAATTGGACATGAGGCATAATGGCCTTTACATAATTGGTTGACGAAGACACAATAGCATAACTTCCCTGCCTACGCAAAGCTTTAACATGAAATCGCTTGGTCTACAAGACCTGTTAAAACTATTTCAATGGAACCTCTAATCGGCCCCCTAAATCGCTTACATATAGTACAACCTGCCACTTTCCCCCACCAATATCATCTGCAGCGGCCGTGAAGCAGGCGTGTCCTTCACCGCCCATGTTCAAGAACCGGAGATCAGGGCTCGAGACCAAGTTCTTCAATAGCATGGTCCAAGATTTCGATCAACAGGCCCCTTGCAGCCACATTGACATTGATTGGGGGGGATAAATAGATTTGTGGTCAATGCTGCTACGCGATGAGCCTGCCTGTATTCCAGCGGGTTCTCAAGAAAATATTCGTTACGCTGTTCCTGACTCACGGGCTTAGAAAATAGTGTTGCAGAAGGTGTCCAGGGGCTGATTTGTAATGAGGCTTTGGTGGCCAGGGTTGGATTTGATAACTCTATAAGAGACCCTTCTACCGGTAGAGGAAGCTGGTAATGAGGTTGCGCAGCCCCATTCACCATTATAACCTCCAGATTGCCCTGGTCGGCAAAACAGGCAATTCGACATGGTAATTCCGCGATTGGATGGGATGTAGAAGGTCTGATGTGACAGTTAGGTATGGGTTGGTCCAGGGTCTCATGAGGCACAGATGAAGAAAAGTCGCGTGGAGTAGCGTATTGATGTGACATATGCAAGTCACAAATCTGCTGATTGAAGTCGGCATATGAAGCTGCGGGATATAGACTGTTGTGCGGAATTACTTTGTCCGTAAAGAAAATACCAAAAGGCGACCAGGTCATTACGGAGGGCAGGGGTGCAGAGTTAGGATCATTGACTTGTAAATCCAAGGGGTGGCAGTCTGCAATACTAATGGGGCTCGGTTTTCCCTTGTGCAATCTGTGTTGGTGCTCAAGCATGTCAGCCTTTCTACGGAAGCTATTTTATTCATTAGCACCTAACGTAGACCGAGACGTTCCTCGTCTTACCTGGTGGAACAACCATCATAGGCACACTTGTATGGATGCATGCCCATATGGACACGTCTATGGCGGGTGAGACTCGAGGACTGTAGAACTTGATGAGTGTTCAGTCAAGTTGAAGATATCAGTGAATAGCTACATTAGAGAAACGTTTTCCGCAGTTGAATTGGTGACATCGATGCGGCTTCTCTCCAGTATGTGTTCGGATATGAAGGGTCAAGGCATATTGCTGGATAAAGCTCTTTTCGCATTTCGGAAGAGGGCATGCATAAGGTCGCTCATTTGTATGGGTTCGATAATGTCTTTGCAGATCGCTCTTACGTTTGAAGCTCTATGCCAACTATTAGCTCGCATTTGGAAGTCTCAAAGTAAGGATGAGTTACCTTTCTGCATGATATCCAATCGCATTGGAACATAGAAGCGGTAGGCTGGTCCATGATTACCGCCATGACATATATGCTACCTTTTGAATGGATTTGATGTGATACTGAAAAGCAACGTAGCGACGTTGATAGAACCGGTTGCAAGCGTACGAATTGCTTACATGGCAGAATTGTGCTTAACAGCGGTACCAGATATGTGGATAAGAGATAAAGGATATGGAATTTGGAGAAATAAGCTGCTTGACTTAACAATGTGTGTTAATCTAGACACGGCAAAGCGCATGGAGCTGACCTGATGTGATATCAAGCATGGTACATGGTGAAAGTGACCTAACGGGCTACAGGGGTCGTTAGTCATTGAATTGAAATCCATTTGGCGTTATGACGCGGAGTGTACGTGTTTTGGTTTTTAACTAAACGAAACACAACACTCCATCCCTGCAAGTCCAATCGGCACGTTCGCATGTAATGTCCCCTTTTGCAGGGGTGTAGATCTTACGTCAACGCATCAGCCTTTAATTCAGCGAATTGATGGGCGATCTAAAGGTCGATACGACTCATGTAGCCCTTGCCCTGCCACGTGATGCTCTTGTAATGCAAGCCAACAGATTCCAAACCCCTGTAAAACCCGCTATCATCGGAATATCAACAATAGGAATGTTAATTCCCTGTTCAATATTCACCCGTGTAATGGGTTGAGTATACTAAGTTTAGCAGAATATTTTAATGATCCTGATTGTTAACTTGATTCGCTTGGTAAGTCTGACAGCAAGGTAGGTCACATTGCACTGGATTGGTAATAGCGCCTCGGCAAAAGAAATACGTATTTTCCGGGTCCCTGGATCAATTAATACTTGGGATAGCACTAGAAAAGATGAGACAGAGACAGAAGAAGGACGACCTCTGTTAAGATTCGTGCCCGCAACAGCGCCACAAGATTCTGTAAGTGGCTGTAGGACCCCTGTTGTTGTTATTGTGATAACAGCGCTAATTGGAACTTTTACTTCGTGGCTTTCCTTATGTTGTAAGTACCCCATGGTCTGTTTTCATTTGAATACCCATTAACGTGATAAAAGCGTAGGGCGTACCGCGTTGTTTACGTTTACCCTATTTGGCAGTTATAAGCAATGATGCCATTTCTATTACATGGTGTTGGTTCCCTTTGGTCGATGGCGCTGTAATCCTGTTCCGATCATCTGCATGACAGGCAGGGTGTAACAATTTGACCTGTCACTTAACTGATAACTGCCAAAATGAACTGCGCCATCCCCTCTTACATACTGTAGGAACTTACGAAATTTGTAACGCTCGGTGAATCCGAAGGTGCTATCCTTATTTGTTTAGATACGCAGGTTAGCGCAGTGTCAGACCTTTGATTCCTTCTATACCAATTACAGCTGCAGTTTCAAGAGAGATGTATCCACCGAGCGTTACGGATCTCGTGAGTTCCTACAGAAGTATAGGTGCTAGGTCTAAGAAGCATCCAAGCAGTGGCTTTTAATCAAGTGAAACAGAAGAAAAAAAAGAGAGACTCTATTAATTCAAATTTAAGTCTTCTATTCCAACTTGCCACTTTTCGTTATTTATGGAGTCTTGCTCGTCACAAGCTAATGTGGGTGGACGCGGGGAGGCGGAGGTGACAGCGGCTCCGACAATAATAAGGGGGCCGTGCGCATCGTATCAAAGGGATGATGTGAGATGCAGATTGAGCCTAACTAGCTCCGTATTAGCCCCTAATCGGCTTGGTCTTACACATTGTGACAGACTGTTGTGATGGCTTTCAACGCCTCAACTGTGGAATGAGACATTTTATGCAGGAGGTTTCATGACAGGATTAGGCAGCTTTTGCACTTTTACGTCAACCAGTCGTCAGGGAAATTGTTTTCTCAGCGCCCCTTTTGCATGTTGACTTCTTCCTCGCAATAGCGCCAATCATGATACATTATGATACCTCGTGCCGAGGACGTACACTCCGCATGTGACTGACACGCGGCAATGCAAAACGGCCATTTCTTAACTTTAACGAGGGCTCAGGACAAAATGTCGACAGAGAATCTGACGAACCCGTTATGAATATAATCGTCGCCAGAACATCTGCGAATATTTATTAATTTTGTCCATTGATATTGTGAGATTAGAACTAGTGTTTCAAACTGATACCACGATACGGGTTTGACACTAGCCCGATACGATAAGATTTAAATTCACTTTCGCTTATATGCAGGTTGCCAGGAACAGAAAAAGCAATGTTAAGCTATGACTCTATCCTTAAATCACATGCTGTAGGCGGGTTGGCTCTTGTGCAAATGTGATAACAGTTCTTTGAACATAAGCCTGATATGACGGGACTTGAACTCCCTTTGGCTTATGCAGGCGGCCAGGAACAGAAAATCTAATCTTTACGATTCTAATATTGTATATAACTCATATTTACACTTAGGGATACCCCAGTAGGGTCTAGGGGTAAAGGGTTTAGTGTTACTGGTAGCATTTTAGGCAAAAGGGCTTAGAATATTGATAAATGACGGTAGACGTAACATCCATCGTGTAGATCAGCCACAGTACGCCAGTTTTATCATGATTTTCAGCCTTAAGCGGTACGAAGAAGGCACTAATGCAACCCAGCCAGAGACCTGCCAACCCCTCGGAAAGAGGCGTGCTGAAAGTTACCAAAGAGATGGGTTTCGTTCTGAGGTAGAGGAGAGTTTCCCAGGCTTTCCACACATTCCTGTACAAGATGTTATAGATACACTCTTATTGTAAGCTGAGGGCCATGTCTAATTATTTAAACACAATGTGTTCCCTGTCTAAACAACGAGCTTTCAGCTAAGGTTTCTATTAAAATTAAGCACTAATTAACTCTGTTCCCAGCTCACTGCTTCTTTCAGACTTGCCCTTCATTTGTGGCTTAAACTCCCCCGCTTTTCCATTTCAAAAGCAACGAAAACAAACCCTATTACCACCATACGTACCCAAGCGACCAGCTAATAACCCCACACCACAATATCATGACATTCGCAGGAGTCCCGCTACACACCGATCCTTTTCACATGCACTCCTGCTTTGGAAACCTTGAACCCATCGCGGAACAGTATTACAACGACCCCATATGGCAGACTACACCGTATTACATCCATCCATCGTCTTGGGCTTCTCTGTCTTCAATACCTCTTACTACAGAATCAACAAGTACTCAAGACTCATATCACTCAACGATACCTTTTGAATTTCCGAACCATACTGGAGTTCCCGAGACTGCCGCAAGTAGTACGGTCTTAAGTTCTATGCAACAACCGCTTGAATCACACACAATCCAGTGGTATTCCGAACCTGACTGTCCTGCACAAGAAGTATCTACGGCTTACAATATCACACCAACCTATGTTGGAAACCAGGAGAGCCACGGAGACTCAGCCTACTCGACAGTGTCAGACCTAAATCGTGCTCCCTCGACCCCGGAACCAGCTAGAGGCATATTGTACGAAAGAAAGCCCAAAGGCAGGCGGCCGGTCTCCGATAAAAGACGTTCACAAAAAGGGAATGCAAAAGTAGAAAAAACTCGAAATTGGAGGACTTCGAATAAGCTAGAGCGAAATCGATCTGCTGCCGCTAAGTATCGTGGTCGCGCACAGCATCAAACAGCCGCCCTAGCATCACATGCGGAATCCTTAGAAGACAAGCATCGACAACTGTCCTCTCAATATAATGACCTTGTTGAGCAAGTCTTCCAACTCAAATCCGAGCTTCTGAGTCATGGCGACTGCAGCTGCGTTCTCATTCATCAATACGTCAAAAGAGAAGCGCAAAAGGCGGTAGACGCGCAGATACCAGGAGGGTCAGTGGAGCTGTTAAGTCCAGCATATGGTTATCATTATAACTCAGAGACTGTTTGTTTCCAGTGATAAATGACATAAACCTATAGGTAATTTAATAAGGAAAACAGGACTTTCTTATAGGTTTGTAAAAGGAGTGTATTAAATTCATTTATTAGACTAATAAAGAAAAAAGTATATACTTATTCTACTTGAAGTTGTTATCTCCTATAAAGCTACTTTAAGCTGCCGAGGTCCCCTTATCCACCTCTACAGTTGCCGATGTATCAACTTGCTCCCCGCATTCTGACCCTATACCTAGATAATTTCAGATGATATAAAACATGCAAAGGAAACATGTTGTTTTCTCATATTATGTAAGGTAATAAGAACAATTATTAAAGTTTATTTATTAAATATCTCCTTTTCCACAAGGTATAAATGACACTAGTAAGTATTAAGACTTGTTAACACAGCAGCATGGATAAACAGATTCAGATGCATTCCTCGTCATATCACCGTCATCGAGATATCAGCAAAATTCTTACCAAGTCCTTATAAAGGGTCCAGATCCCAGGAGCAGAAAAGGGAACCAATTCATAAAGCTAACCCGCATAGAGACTTTGGTATAGCACTCAGCCCCGCGTTTCCACACCATCAGCTTTTGACAGGCAAGATCCCTTGTTGGTCTCAATGAAACTCGGAACAATGACCAGATTTGGACACCAGTGCATCAAAAAACAAGTCGCCATCTTAAACCCCGTTCAAGGAGAGGAGAGACAACAACGCTTCGCCATTTCAGTCTCGCAAGTAAGTTCGTCCGAGACCCGCTCAATCGTTGGCAGTTAATGCATGTGGTTAAGTAATAACTGAGAGTTGTTCACACCTGTGGCCACTGGTCAGAGCTTAAGCTCATATTTGTGGTTACCTTGGTGAAATATAGCTACCGTGTTGTTGTGTTGATGGATAGTTTGAAAGAGGATTGTTGATCAGATGGGGGATGGAGTTATTATATGTATTCCGAATAAACACTATCCTGCCGGTTGGAAAGCTACTGAAATTGAATTTCATTCACCTGTTGATTCATTGGTCGCCCTGTTTACTTGAAAGCACGTCATAGAAGGTTCGACATTGGTGGGAGCTTGGGAATGTCAAAGTGCTTTTAGATTTCTGCACATCAATCGACTTGTTACTTGCCTGTCAGAATTGAGGCCCTTTGAAGCGCAAAGGAAACAGCTAGGCTTGTACGCCGTCCAGAGTAAACGATTAAATTCAACCGTGAGGTACTGTAGCTGTCTAATAAGTAGTCTGAGATAATCTGAAAAGCCGAGGTGGCTCTAATCACCTTGTCTCGAGTGTCATCGGTCAGGAACCTATTATCATTTAGTAAAGGCAGCGCTGGCTGCATTGAGAATAAAGGTTTCCCTCAGCGAGAGTACACTTTTGAAGACTCATAACTCTAATGTTTGCACGAATCGTTTCTCTTTTCTCCTCTCATATATGGTTTGTATGAAGGCAAAATACCGATCCTAACACCGATGTCATTGGTCAGTGAGCAGGTAACTTTCCGATATCAAACATATCCCGAATAAACTCAAGTCTACGCTCCAAGCTCTCTCAATTATAAATAAAACAACTGTGCCAACTTCCGTTGTCCTTTTCTTTCTTTCCTCTCTACATTCACCCATCCGATAAAATGTCTCTGGAATTTTACCACCAGAGCTGCTGACTATGATCTTAAAAAACACCAACTCACCTCGCAATCTCCAAAGATTGATCTCAGCATCACCAGCTTGTTTACGTGTCTTCAACCAAACATCGCAACTGGTACTGTCAACACTCATTCAGAAGACAATACCATCTATCAACAAACGGCAGATACTTGCTCTTCTCGAGGCACCTACACCTGCGACCGAAACTGGAGTCTCATCATTCCTGGACAAGTACTTTGATGAACCCTTTTCATATGACTTCTCGACCGATAGAGCAGGCGTCGTCGACGTTTTGAAGCTCTACAACCGTGTGACTTTTCTTATCAACGGGTATCTACATCATCTCCAAAAGCTTGGTTTTGACGACTCTATTCTCACACCAACTCGGTCTGAAGTCGCCAGACTACAAAGGGCATTTCTACGATATGGTCTATGTGCGCGTCTTCCCAGCTGATGACAGACTACCATGGGAGGACCCGTCACCGAACCACAATTTCTCTGGCCAATAACAGTTCGATCTATTTGTATCCCACCTCAAGCCTTGGGAGTGTGAAGAAATACTATGTGTTGAGCAATACTTTTCTATCCTCATAGGTGACTTTGTCGACGAAATGGAAGAACAACTCGCCCAAACCGTCAAAGGTGTTGTTGTATACAAGAAACCCACAGAAGACGACAGTAAAGGTGGTTCCGGTGATACCAGTGTCAAGGACAACCTCTGGAGTTTTGAAACCCTCGACTTTACTAGCCTTTCCATGTTTTCTCACGACTACAGAGTTCGAATCCACCGCAATATCAGTTATATGGCCTCTCTAGGTCTGGACTTTATTTGTGACCTGATACGATCAGACCAGGAAGAACGCTCAAGGCTCATTCGCTCCAATTCTCCCAATTTTCGAGACTCCCTACAAGATGCGTTAAAGTGCTCACCTGATTTGGAAAGAAACGAAGACGATGATGATCAAGATGAACAATGGGAAGATGAACCGTCCTGCAATAACCTTGGTTGGCCACGGTTCGGCTTACCAAATCGCAACAGGCATTACTTGGGCATCGATACTTGGGGTTATTACATGTTGCCGTTGCGAGAATTAGGCTATGTTTTCTGGGATTCAACCAGGCTGAACTATGACGGTCTGTGACAAGCTATTCGCAGCGCATAAGATGTCATCGGAGAAGAGAAAGAAGCGATTTGATCGTCGGGATAAAGAAACATTGGAGGATAGATTCAAGGGTGCCATGATCCCACGGAGTGAAATGAGGCGACTCGAGAGCGAGTTTGGATACATTAAGCGGCCTCTGGAAGACGAGTGGGAATAGATTTTTAATTCCTTTTGATCTATCATTGATTAATTAATACGTTCTGCCCCCCAACCCTGTCTGTGAAGCCCTCACAGCTCTCGGTGGACTAGAAATTGAATCCCCATCCGCCCTCTCCAAATGCTCCACTGTCACCAAAGCCGAGCTCTCAACCGGACAGATGACATTGAAATCTACCAAACTCGGTCTGGGCTGAATATCCGTTTGACTTCCCGGTCTGCTAAACGGTAGTGGATAGTTCTGCTCCATCTTATACCGACTGAGCTTATCAAGGGCGGTCTTGAAGTCGTCGAGGACAATGGTATCTGTAAAACATTTGAAGATAAAAGAGAACTTCCAGAATGGGTTGATGTATCCGATCGGAAGAACTGGTGTTACGGCGAGGAGATCGATTATTATGAAGATAATGCTGACGGTCATGCTTAGGAGAAGGAGGCCGAAACGAGGGGAGATTCGGATGAGTTCGATGTATTTAAACTCGTAGCGGTATTTGATGTTCCAGAAGAGATTGAGAGCTGTGAATATCCACCATGGGTCACTACCATTGTTAGCCATAGTTCCATCCGTTCGAAAGACCGGGGCACTAACCGGCAGAGAGCCTCAAGAGGTCTTGTTGTAGAAAAGAGGCGAGAGTAAGGAGGATTGAAGTAAGTAAAATTTGCATAAATCTCAAGAACCCAATAAGGCTGGACCAATATTATCGTGCCGATGTAAATGGCATTATATCGTTTTGTAAGGAAAGGCTTGTTCTTGATCCACGAGATGACGTTGTGCAGGTTCCAAGACATAATAAGAAAGATTACTGTTGAAGAGAGGTACCAGCCCCAGATAGGTGGTCTAAAGAACGTGAAGAAACCATTCGGCATAGCCAAGAGCAACTGGCCAAAGTCAGAACGTGACCCATCTCATGTTGACTTACTCACCTCAATTAAAATAAGCTTATGCAGCAAAACGCCACGCCGCATATTAATCAGAGTAATACCAATCATAATAATCAGCGCACCAATCATGCATCCCTGAGACCAAGCCTCCAAGGCGATTTTCTCTGGGCTTGTCGGCGCGCCATGGTTAGCCATTTTGCAGGCCCAGATCCGACAGAAGTCTGGGGAAGGGAGATGGGGTTGTTAAATAATGGCTGAGCGTTGTGGCTACCCCGCCTCTAAGGAGCCGCTAGAGCCAGTCCACGCGTTGGTGAACGATGTCATCTGGGAGTTTCCGTTGGAGTAGGTTCGAGCTAAGATGTTAGTGTAGCGTCGTGGACAGAAATCCTGCTTTATTTGGATGGGAGAATTGTGTGGAGTGTTAGTTGCGCTTTTCTTTTCTGGAGATGGCCGTTTTAGCCACCCCGATGATCTCACTTTCGGGCTACCGGAAATAAGTAGAAGCTAACTGGAATAAGGAGCAGAAGAACTCCATTGGCCAGTAACAATGAGACTAAAGATTGCAAATAGAAGGCGCATTTGTTCGATGGGCAGAAGGAGAACAGAAGGCTTTAGGGTATGATAAACAAGATTTATTGAAGACTGTCTATCTTGCTGCGTTTGATATCCAACAGACCATTGATTCTCCACTCCTCGGTCGAAGGGGTTTGTGAAAATATTCATTAAAAACACCAGGACTGTACGATATACTCTGTCTCAGACCTATTGATATTTTGCCTTGAGCTCCTCAACAGCCTTGATCAACTTATTTGCCTCCTCACTATACGTCTTCTGCCTGTCTTGCTGCAACTTAAAAGTCTGCTGAAACTTCTCTACCATGAATGGTTTCAGCACTGACTTCTTAGCAACGGTATAGTCATAAATTGCGGTATCCTCGATACACTTCGCTGCAAGACGTTTATATTTCTCGGACAGAATCCATGCCTCTTTCTTGAGAGATGTTGATTTGTGTGTCGGTGCTTCGAGAAGTTTATAGACGATGGTAATGCGGTCTGGATATTCTAGGGGCTGTATAGGTTAGTTAGTATGGGAGTACGTAAAGGGAGTTAGGTAGATGTACAAATTTGTATTCGGTCTTGATGCTTTTGAGAATGAGACCAAGATTCTTGGGCGTAACTAGGTCTAGCCACTGCTGCTTTTCCTCACCTGTGGCGTGTTCGGCGTGGTTGTGGGTGAACTGTACTCGGCCTGTCTCGGCATATTTGTTGTACATGACATTATTCACGTGTCCTGTAAATGTTAGAAAGACGTGTGACAGCAACAAGAGTGCACATACCCTGGAAGATTTAGTTGAAGCTGGAACGAGAATACTTAAAGACGTTACTTACCATGCTATCCTACACAAGTCACACGGTTAGAATTGGCACGTATTTCATCGCATCCAACTTACCATATCACCCCAAAGTAAAGGATGATTATCAATTCCTCTCCAATTCTTCTCCGTAAGGAATCCCTGCTGTCCAGCTAAAAGCTCCAACCAATTCTTCTCCGAGTAGTCATACAACCTCTTGGCCTCCTGCACACACTCTTTCGGATATTTCTCGGCCGTCAGCTCCGTCAATTGAGCCCGGACATCAGTGAACCATCGCGACGGAAGAGACGGCGTTTGCGTTGAGTATTGTCTTGTAGCAAGACCAATTGGTCGCTGAATGAGACGCGGCCGGAATAGAGACATGGTTGTGATGCGGATGTTGTGGATTGATTGAGTGAGAATACAAATTGGAATGTTTTTGGAGAAAAAGTCCGAGGATCGGCCTCGGTTGTCGGGAGAGGTCTCCACGGTTAGGAGCGGAAGTTCCGGCCAATCCGGAGCTACAGTGGGTGATTAGTCAGCTACCACAATTGTACCATACTAGATCTCTATCGTGGGCAAAAGGAAAGATTCCTGCTCTTCGGCTTGGGTACGTTGTATTTCTATAGTTTCAGTTCTTATTTGCATGTCTAGGAGCATCATTTTCGCCAAATTCATCATCCAGGACATTTCTAATCGTACGGGATCAAGCGGAAAGCGGAAGAGACTGTCAAAGTTTTGCGATAAACATTGTTAAAGGAAGTCCGCCAAGACGTACTTGACTAAACAGTCCATACCACATCACTGGCTCGTGGCGTCGTTCTGATTGAATGAATGGTAATGTGCTCTTAACTCTTACATGTCGGTAGATAATAGAACGCCTTGTTGACGAATTACACCCAGAATGCCGCTTATCTCCTCTGCCATCCAACGAGGAATCGCATCTATGGCCAGTCACCGGATTCTTTAGCCTTGCCAGTAAGCATATCCTTCAAGCAGTTGCGCTGGTTGCCATTTGTCATATTGATCAAGGGTTCCTTCAACCTTGACGCGGGGGTCGGGTCCGCCGCCGAGCTCCAGATAAAACTGCTTCCCCCAGCATGGCCGTAAACTCGGACATGTTGTAAGTGGAGCTGAGTCTCGTCGTCGTAATCCACAGTCACACGGCCGGTCTCGAAGCCTGTGACGCGAAACCTCAGTTGGACTATCAGTGCGAGTTTCCCATCGTAGAACCGGAATTCGAGCGTTGTAGGGTAGTCGAGCCTTTCATTTTGATATAAACGAACAGTGTCTCCCTGGTAGGCATCTGTTCCGTGGTCAGTAATTATTTATAACTTTATCAGTAAACTCACCTTGATTTAGGGGTTCTAGATGTAAAGAAGGTGTGTATATGTTTAGAGGGTGGGATTAGGTTCAGATATTGAAGGACAATGAGTGAAGCAAATGAACTGTAAGTGCGAGGACGTGGGTAGATAAATTTATATTTAGTCTTCCAGGCTCTCCCAATGCAGGCGTACGTACCATCGTCTCTCTGTGTGCATGCCTGCTGAGTACAACTGATGCCAGACTCAAGTTCCAGATCATATTGGAGATCCGCAAAGACCTAATGGACAAACATAACAAGATATACGGGATTACTAATTAGTAGCCTCATGCCGTTCAGAGAGATAGTTACAGTATTATTGATTCCTATCTGTAGATAATAGGACGCCTCATTCCTAGCACGTTCTCACAATACCAGCCATCTCCTTTGCACCATTCCACGAATTTCAAGATCTAACCTATCTACTGTGCAAATCCTACAATTTGCTGAGATTTCGCAGATTGGGGGAGATGTCCAACTATCTTAACGGCGTTGTCGAAATCCAAAGTCAACGTTAATCCCTCGACCTTCCCGCGGACTGGCTGTGATATCAGTAGTTCCTCGTTGTTGTACGTACTCCAGAGTCACGAGAGCGTGTCTCATGTCGAATACAGGTTGTTCCAGTTTGATTACTAATGGTTTTACCCTCTGAAACGCAAATTCGAACAACTCTGGCTTAGTCACAAAATGTTCGCCCTTGGAAGTAGGCATCTATTAAGTGGTTAGTTGATGTAACTGGTGTCGGCGACCTGATGACGGGGTATTGACTTTGACTTTGTACTTTCGGGAAGGGAAGAGGTGGGAAATTGTTCGAAATCTAAGACTAGGTGTATTGTGAAGGAATATGATGAGAAGAGTATGCACTCAAGTACAAAGACGTGGGTATTTATATAATACGTATGTACGGCTCGTCATTTGAACTACCTGGTCTGGTCTGCCACCTCATGCAGGCTCCGAGACCCCGAGACACCCACTGCCCGTCAACAGGAAATGATGCACAAAGGAAAAAGATATGGATCGCGCGATCAAGTACATACATGATTCAGCTTTCAGCTATCATCTAGTTGCATATCGGGAACGCCGTAAACAGCTCTAGGTGGTCTATAATTAACTTTTCAATTGATGGTCAGTCCAAAGTATGCCACATAGGTCAGACGTGGCACCGTAAGAAGACAAGATCGTCGGTTAGAGGCACGCCGAAAAAAAAACAGTGATTTGACAGACCTGCATAAATAGCGGCGGGTCATCATGGCGCTTCTGACGATGACAGCTAAGACCAGGGTCTTACCAGTATCTTTATCACCAGATGTGTAACTGCATGTCTGCGAGTATAACTGATGCCACATTCATTCCAGATCATGTTTCAATTGCACAGGACGAACGGAAGGCTTCAGAGACTATTGGGGTTTAGACATCGGCGAAGACAGAGTCTGTTTTAAAAAAGGACACACTCCAGATTACTGACTGGGAATTAAAAGAAAGTGCTTGTATTCTGATATTGGTACCTAATAACACTACTTGATTCATACCAGTTACCTACTCTACCAATCCACTAGCCATAACATCTAACTCATCCAGTTACCGAATCCCCTGATAGGTTGGGATCCGTCAGAGCGGTTGAGATGTCCGACAATCTTGACGCCGTTGGCAATCTCTAGGGTCAAGGCTGTCCCCTCAATCTTTCCATTAACAGGGTGCGATGAAGTCAGTTGATCCGGGCTGTCGAACTCCAGAGTCACAGGGGCCTGCTCTACGCCGAAGAGAGGTTGCTCCAGTTTGACTATCAATGGGTTTGCCCCCTCGAACGAAAACTCGAGCATTTCAGGTTGAACCACTTGAAGTACGCCTTGCCTGGAGGGCATCTGTTACGGGGTTAGTCAATATTGAGAATTTGACTTCAGCAAGCTTACCTTGGCTTTGTGTCTCGGACTGTTGAATAGGTGTGGGAGTACTTAGAAAGTGAGATGAAGTGAGATGAAGTGAGATGTGATAGAGAATGATGAAGTGAAGAGCAAGAATCGAGGACAAGGACGCGGGTTATATATATACCCAAGCCAGCCAGTCCATTTACTTCCATTGTTTCCTTAACAAGCATTCCCCGCTTACGGACCGGTCACAACGGAAGCGTGATAGTCATAGAGTTCAATAAAGCGATGGAGTGTATGCGTGGTTCAGCTTTCAGCTGTCATTGTGCCGCATCGCAATAGGGTAAGATCGTCACCTGAAGACCCGTGATTTGACAGAGCTGCATGAATGGAAGCGGTGTCAAGCAGTTTTAGTCGATCTTGCTGACGGACGCATATGCCAAGGAGGCTTGATAGGGTAGATTGGGTCTGTGCAAAACAGCGCTTTGATGCATAGGGTTCCACGTCAGTTATCGTACGACTTTCGAAGCATCCAATCAAGACACGGAGACGAATCAACATAATAATTAGTCGCTAGGTACTACAAAAAAAAAAAAGACATGTCTTACACTGTGGTATACTGCGAGCCATGGCCTCTGGTCAAGAGATGTCGTACACCAAGGTTCTGATGCATAAGGCATTCGACCTTGCCCGCTTCTATAGCTGTGCGGCCAAAGCGCGCACGTTGCAGACCGTCTGCCACTGGCAACAAACTTACATCCTGCATGATGAAGTCAGACTGTGAATAACCCAGATAATCAAACATCAGTTGATTAGCGTTTAATATACGCGTCTTGCATGTGAAACTATCTGTGACCTTTTCTTAATAGGTGCTTTAATTTCTGGTGTAAGAATTTAGTGTATGTTCTGCCAACAAGACGAAGTGATATTCATCCCAGTTTTGGCAGTGATCTTCATCCAAAGGCCACTCCGCTCAGCTGAAGAGAAGTGTCGGTTTGTTGAGTACGCCTTTGCAGCCATCTTCAGAGGTTTCACCCAAGACCTAAACAGCTTAGCCAAAAAGAGGCAGGGATCTCTTTACTGATAGCTCAAGCCTATCTTGCTCTTTCCGTTTGGAAACGAAGTTGCGCCCACAATTAAGAGCAGAGACTGTATTTGTTATATCCCTCTCAATTGAAACACAATCATGTTCAGCCTGAAACACGAAAGGCTGGTCATTATCGTATTTATTCAAGGGAGACTACATACCACAAGTTATTATCCAGTTTTGTGGAGTGACCAGGTGATAGGCTGAATGACAACTCTCCCTTCAGAAACCTTTCTCCTATTGTCGACCAAGAGAGACATTTTACAAGTCTAGCCTCATAATGAATTCCAGCAATGGAGCGTGGTATGAAACATTCATTCCAGCACCTCTATGCCTAAAAGCAAAAATGTCTCCACCGAGAGATCGCTCGAGGTTCCAACTTTCACACTTTCTCCAACGTCTTTTAGCGACGAACTGAAATTATGAAAAGCCAAACAGCCGCAGTCAGTCTCCTCGGAGCGGTTGGCACCGTTTCAGCTGGTCATTATGCTGCGATGGATGTAGAAACGTGGTGCCTCACGTACATATCTACCTATCTAGTCCCGGTTTCTGTCCCAGGTGGTTCGCTGCTACCAACGACACGAAATTCGGACGCGCCGACGACGGGAGGGTCGTTGAAACCCACGTTCGGAAGAGGCACTTCAACCCGGACCACAACAGGTACGAGCTTCATATTTGTACATCTGGGTTGCGACTTTAACTGATTGAGTACACCAGATAATGATATCGATTCAACTTCCGTTACCTCCCTCATTGTCCCGGAGTCATTGCAGACTTCTCTTCTCTCCTCAATTCGCTCTGGATTCTCGACCTTGGACATCGAGCCGACTCAGGCACAATCGGGATCTTCTTCTGACACGACCATCTCAATACTTACCGATGAACCTACTACCTCTTTAGGTCCTACGACGAATACCAAATTTACCCCCACCTCAAGCAGTACCAGTATCAACAAACCAGCTGGACGAACAGTCATCTTCCAAATCGTCGTCCCCGACAATGAAAAGCGCGATCTTAATAAGAGAGCTACCAATGGTTTCGTCGGTAACGATAACCCTAGCGTGTGTACATTTGCTACAACTTTCAATCTTGCTGAAGGTCAATTATTGGACGGTGGTGTACCCATCTTCTTCTCAGGCGAAGACTTCAAGGAATTGTCTGGGCAGGGTAGTCCTACGGCAGACGCTATCACGACAACTTTCCAAGAGTCTGGCCAGCGGCTTATTTTTATGAATTCCGGCTTACCTAATGGCGAGGCAAGCTTCTGCCAGAACTCTAATGGTCTAATTTACATCGTCTTTACTACTGGACCTTCTAGTTGTGTACCGGTTAACCTGGCTGTCTATGGCGGTGAGTAGAGCTATCTATGATCCCAACCAGGTGCTAACTCGAGTCCAGTCGAACAGTGTCAGAATGGTAGGCTTGTTGGTGTTGATGAGTTGACTTCAACTACTGGGATTACCAACTCTGAGACAGCTGGCCCAGAGACCACTAGCTCTGCGACTGTGGTCGCCACCAGTACTGGGGGCGTTGCGAAACCCGAAAGTTCTGAAGCTGTCGTTGAAAGTACCAGGGTAACAGAAGTAACAACGTCTACAGAATCAAGTTCTGAAAGCCTTGGTACATCTACTACTACGGCTGTGACGGAGTCATCGTCGGATACAGCTAGTCCCGAGACACCTACAAATGTCTCATCAGGGACTGTTGATTCATCTACTACACTCAGCTCGATCTTTACCACCCAGGCAGTCCCGGAGACTTCTGCCACTGACACATCTGCTTTGCCAAATACAGAAGATGATACAAGCACCGAGGGAGAGTCAGTCAGCTTAAGCATCACTACCGAGCCAGTGTCAGAGACTCCTACCACAGAAGTCAGTACGAGCTCCGAAGAGTCATTCAGTATTGAATCAACCGAATCCGCTCCACTGACAAGCACGTTAAATGAGCCCGAAGACTCAACGACTGATTCTTCATCACCCCAGGCATCCGAAAGAACATCAGAAGCCTTGGCCGATACTACCACTCCCGCTACCACTGAGGCCGGGACTACAGTCACTCCACCCGCACTAGGTCAGACTAGTAGCACTGACATCGCGGACATCGAGGACACTACTACAGCCAACCTTGACATTCCTACCACTACAGAGGGTGACTCTACAGTCCCAGACACCACTACTGATGCCTCTGAAACAACTACCGCGGCTATCACAGACGCCTGTCTTCGGCTCGAGAATCCTTACCTTTCCGAGGCTAGTGTCCTGTTCGATATCAACTGCAATGCTGATTTCCAAGAATTTTCCACTTCAGGCAGTCTGTCTGGTTACTCTTTCGCAGTCTGTATCGAGACTTGCGGTGGGGACGCCACCTGCATAGGAGTCCAGTACCTGAAATCAATCACAAAATGCGACTTTTTAACTGCTGCTGGCGGGGTTACGCCGAACGAGGGATCCAGTATTGCATTGCGGATTCAGGGACAATAGAGCCATTAACTAGCTTGACATTTGAGTTGAACCTCACAAAGACAGGAGGAGCTGCTACGAGGGTGAGGAGCAAGTCAAGTAAAGGATCGCCATAGCAATAGGGTATACATCTGGCATATAATTTAAGAATCATTTTTAAGGAATTGCTACTGTTTGAGAGGGAAATATGTATCTTGTACCGCTATGTTTCTAATTTGCTCTCTATTCTCAAATCCCCGCTATTCCCAAATACGTAGGCACCGGCAAGTCCACCCTTGCCACCTCATTCAGATCGTTCTCTGAAGGTCGCAATATCTTTATCAGCATTCTGAACATTTTGATAAGCATCAGCAAATAACTCGCATCGCCTATCAGACTTGGTGAATGACACTCCGGTGCATGTGTCTTCTTCGGCGCAAGCATCCGCACAGTCAGAGAAAGCGTTTGTAAAGATGGTGTCGACTAAAGTGCTGAAAAACATCTCCCTGCCGCAGGTGATGTTAAATGTTGCTCCATTGCGTGCCCTGTATGGTTGGTTGAGATCAACGCAGGTGCCTCGGGGCTCTGGATCTTGTTCCTCTGGGACAGCACTGGATGTTGTGACGACGGAAGTGGTAGTCGTATCCGCGGTAGTTATTTCGGTCGTGGTGGTTCAGCGATGGTAGATGAGTCTGTGAGAGACGTTTCGACCTCGGTGGTCGACGTCGAAGCAGCGTTGCTTTCAATTTTAGTAGTGGTAGCTGTTTCAGTAGCAGATGTAGCAACTGAGAGAGTTTCGGTTGATTGAGTCTCGCTTATATACGTAGACGGCGTGGTAGCCGTTGAGATGGATTCCGTCGTTTTAACACCAGTAGTAATCGTAGTTAAAGATGATGACGGTCGGCACGGCCCAGCATTGACCCCTGCAAAGGCGAACAAGGCTACTGAACCAGTGATAAGGCTGAAGCGAGTCATGATGGTCAATATGGACGGGTAAGCTGACGTGGAAAAAGAGGATATTTGTAACGAAAGGAAAGGATTCAAAGAAGCATTTAAACGTAGGGGATACCGTAGCCCCTGGTCTCATTTGATTATTCTCAATAGCGCCTCCTTTCGAATAAAACCAGATCAAACTATTGAGTCGCTAGTGACTTTTGCAAAAGCACTTTAGCTATAAATGGTCTAGGGTGGGCTGGTAAATGCAAACATTTGTTTTAGCTGTGCGGAAGACGCTGCAGCTTCACTAGTAACGCGCGATCGTCTATAGTAGCTCAATAGTTGAAAATCGACTCTTGGCAAATCACAGTGGATACTAACATTCAGGGGTAAGGAAACACATATATCTAGGTACTTGATTGTTACAAGAATACCAATTCACTATCCTGTCCATTTCCTTTTCCCCAACTATAGTCATTCGTTAAAATAGTCCATTCCACTATGCTTGCTGGCACTTTTGCTCTATTTGCGCTTATAGGTGTCCTTTTAGGGCCTATGATTCTTCTTGTGTTAGCTAGTGGGTTAAAACATGGTTTCATTATCGCTGCCTACAATAAGAGCTTTCAAGTGGTTTCGTCATGGCTGCACAAAGTCACGATCTGTATAGAATATGAAGTTGTAACAACCGAACAATATTGTTTCGTTTTCTTATTCTAGTATCTATGTTAAAGATCCCGCTGGCTGTTTGCTTAGTACTGTGGTCTAGTTCATGACGTCTCATTAACACCGAGAGGTCCCCGGTTCGAGCCCGGGCAGAACCTCACTTTTTGCCCAGGAAGGTAATCCGCAACTAGCATAATAAGAATATCTATCGTACTTTAGCGGTTTCCTTGGGCATCTGATATTTGAAGGGGTATTCTCCTGTGCCCGACAAGTTAACCCGAAAGCGAAGCCCCACGTCGTCTGGGGCTGATCCAAAGCCAACGCATGGATACATCTTTCCTAGCCTGAACTTGTCCTTTGCTTTGTTGAGAACATTCCCTTGTAGACAGTTAGCAGTTTTGTGGTTGCGCAGTGTTAGAGACTCACCTATATCCAGCTTCTTGCCATTCTTCGTGCAGAAGCCCTCTCCGGTCTTTGCGTTCAAATACACACCTACAGTATCATCTTCACCATAGGTACCGGAAGAGCCAAAGCTATCATTGGGTTCCTCCGCTTCCTCTCCATCAACTATTAATTTCCCGTCATCACCATGGTAGGCCCATGACTTCGCAAGCCAGCCTGGTAATTGATCCTCACCGGTGTCAAAGCCGCAGAAGCCGAGAACAATATACCTATGTAGCCGTTAATTCCGGCCAGTCGTATATGCTATATATCTTACCCTGTTGCTGAGTTTTTGAGGATTTCAACTTCGAAGTAATAGCTGTCTTCGGATGCCGGAATGCAATGCTTCGTTCTCAAACAGATCCAGTAGTAAGAGTCTGATTCCTCGGTGACAGTGAATTCTGAAAGTTCCCAGTTAATAATCATTTTACCGGGTGCTGAGTGAGGGTGGATTTGAGCTCTGTACTGGGCCAGCAAACAAAACATGATTGGGTGTGACTTACCAAAAACCTCTCCATTAGGATGACAGGAGACTTGGCTAAAGGTTTTTCGAAGGTCTGCTGAATCACAATACCATTCAACGGATTTTGGCTTCTTCTCCTGCTCCTCTGGCTGCAGAGCTTCCCGTAGCTGATTGGCGAGGCCTTTCAGCGAACCACGTCTGTCGTAGCGTTCAATATAAGTCGCGCAGGACCACCCATCTGTGTCTCTTCCGGACTCTTCGTCGATCTCTTTCTTTCTTATTATCTGTCGAATCTCTTCGTTGGAAACTGCTTCTATGAGCGCGTAGGTGTCTGGTAACGTCAATGGCGGTTTCTGCGTCAACTGCGGTTTCTGAAATGCCTCTGCCAACGGTCTCAGCAATGCCAACGCTGACGCATTAGGTCCCCCATGCCCTTCATCGATATCTATCGATTCTCGATCATCCACCAGCCAAAGCAAGAAGTCCTGGATGTAGTTTTCCTTGGCGATCTTTTGAAGTCCATCTGCGAAGATGGGCTTCAACTGTGAAGCGTCTTTGGTCTGGCAAACCCGGACCATCTCCTTCATACACCGAAGTCTCTCACCTGGGCTGTTTCGATCGTGTAGCAATAAGCTTGTGATCGCCTTGACACACTCCGTATCAGGTATATATGCATTCACAGAGATCTCCAGAGGTGTCCGACGGCTGTAATCCCGCTGTTCAAGCTTTAGTCTGCTATCAACCTGTTGGTTCTCTGCCGAATCCGTCTCCGAGTCCTTTGTCTCGGTGTCTTCTTTCTTGGAGTCCTTTTCGATCATGAGATTCATAATCTCAAAATGCCTACCCACAGCACAGAAGTGTAACGGCGTGAAGAGATTCCATCCAGTTGCTATCTTATTCACGTCTGCCCCAAGGTCAATCAAGGCCTCAGCCACGTCTTTGTACCCGCGCTCGCAAGCCCAAGCCAGAGGTGTCTGCCCATATTCTCTGTCTCCTTTGTTGAGAATTTCGGGCCATCTTTTCAAGATGTCTGGGACCACTTTGGAAAGCCCACGCCTGCATGCTGTAACTAGAAGTGACTCCCCAGATTCGTCCAGCGGTTCCTCCTGAACTCTCTGTGGCCCTTGGAGGCTTAACAGAAAAGATGCAATGGGCTCGTTCTCTTCATTAAGAGCCATGTGAAGTCTAGTTCTCCCATCACGATCTCTTTGGTCCGTGTTTGATCCCTTGTCGACTAGTAAACGGATGATGTCGAGATCTTTAGCATAAAGCAAGGCTGTTTTGCCATTGTCATCAATCTCTTCGAGGATGGCTTGCCCTTGGACCTTTATCAAAGCATCTACTACTGCTCGAATACCACGCTCTGCGGCCAACATGAACGTTGTGGTGTTGCGATTGTCTTTTAATGATGGATTCGAACGGCGTACATCCGACTGACCGACCGTCGGGGAAGCGACTCCTTCGATGAGGTTTGTTGAGATGTCTTCTCGTCCAGCTAGAATTGCAATATGGAGGGGGGTTCGACCATCAATATCTCTGACATCGAGGGAAAAGCCATCTTGAAGCAGTGCACGGATACTGCTCATATCTGCAACTTCAACAGCAATGTGAAGAAACGTTCTCTCATGTCTGTATCGACAATTAGGATCCTTCATGGCGAACTTGAGAAACGTATCGCGACAATCTGGGTCCAGGAACTTGGCATCGGCTTCTTCTTCTTGGGAAGCATCGACGTGGGATTCCACTCGTTTTACCCCGAGGCTTTCCAAGTAATAGTCTAGGGATGACTTTCCACTTCCGTCAAGACTATTAGAATGTGCTCCGAGTTCCAACAGCTTAATAGTAACATCCTCATGTCTAAATCTGGACGCGATGTGAAGGGCTTGACGACCCCAGAAGTCTGGCTTATGAAGGAATGGCAGAGGGGTAATGTGCCGGGCTATGAATTGGAGAGAAGAAAGACTCCCACTCTTAGCAATCAAATGAAGGGGGTCATACCATCGATACCACATCCCTGGATAGCTAATCGTCTGTCTTCGGCGCTGAGGCGATATAAAATTGCCCGGACGTAAGCATTATCCTTTTCCAGGCAAGCATTGTCGAAAGGGCTGCGGAAGTAATCACAACGAAGCCGACAGATCTGCTCTACCATCCCGATCTCATAAGAATATAAGAACATCATGGCTATCCCTTGGGAATCGGTCAAGTGTTCATAGTGATGCGGTGTCCATCCGAAGATGTCTTTAGCTGTTATCGGCTGGCCTTAAGGTGACCTAGTTAGAAAAAGGCTATTAATCGGAGACTCAACGTACCCGTCTTTGACACATAGCGCACAATTTCTTCAGCACCATCACTCCCCTAACAGCAATGCCGGTTAGAATTGTCCGGATACAAGGACCATACCTCGTAGCTTACAGTTTCGCACGCTGAGATGTGATGCGCAGTGAATCCCAGAGTCTTCCTCGCAAAGCTTTCGTCAAGCCTTTCGGTCGGCGCTGTCATGGGGTCTGGCCTTTTGAAACGCTTAAATATGTGTCCAAACATTTCTCGACGGTGCTGTCTTGCATAGACAGGTGCAATCTTTTTGAAGACGTCAGCAAACTTGTCTGAGGAAAGCTCTTGAACTACGGCCTCGAGCTTGTCATTCAATTCTTCTGATGGTGAATTATACTCATCATAGTTCTCACAAGCAAAGGACAGAAAGTCCATCGCAGTAATAACTATACCAACATCCAGCTTGTCGTCAATGCTGAGCTTTTCACTCTTAATCGTGTCAAGGAGTTTTTTGTGGCAAGTTGCTATTTCCGACCATCCTAATCCTTGTTTCATTCGAGGAACGAGACTCAGAACCACCTGGTTAGGCAAGAGCTTCTGAGCACTGAGTGCTGGGATGATGCAGAGAAGGATATCTCTCCTGTTGCCCATTCCATAAGTCTCCATCATGTTGACGAGTTTATCGAGCCTTTGGTGGTTAATTTTGAGTTTAGGCCAGGTCTGCTCAATGTCGAAAGATTCGAAAACCTGATGCCGATTGACTTCAATCTTTTGCTCGCTGTCACCATCTTGTGGTTGTAGGCAATCCTCGGGTAGGTGCTGAGCAATTGTCCACATAAAGCTCGTGAATAGATGCTGGACAAGAATGACGGGTAGAGAACCCTCCGAATAGATTCCGAGCTCGGTGGGTTGATATTCATCGGGACTATCGTCAGTCTTGTCTTGCCCTGTATTTCCTGGTTAGTCCGCTTGTCCAGCCCAGAGAGAGTTTCAGTGGACACCTACCATCCTGTGTGCTATGTTCTTCGATTCCATTGAAGCCAATGACGATCTTTGCCTCACCCTTGCCTTTCTCACCTTTGCCAGACCTACTCTTCTCCTTTGTCTGTGGCTCGCTCCTCTTGGCGGTAAGATTGTCTACCCACCAAGATATATCTCGTTTCAATACGTCGTCTTGGAAGTTGTTGCCGATGATTCGATAAAAGTCATAGGTCAGCGAATCTCCACTCCTCTCTCGCCTCCAATCTTTGTCTTTGTTGTCCTCTTCGCTCCCACCTTCTATGGCCTGGGCCTTCTTGGCGTCAATTCTTGCCATCCAAAGGGATATTGCTGCGTCTATGAGTCCGATTTCGACTTCAAACTTGCCCCCTACTTTGTTGCGTGCAATCCTAAATTGAACGACATCGCGAATTTCTTTCTCCGTCCAGTGGGCGACTTTAACCTCGCAATTTGCCGTTGTTGTTGACTGGACACCTTTACTATCCCGATTCTCCGTTTTCGTCGAGAAACCGGTAGCGCTCTCACATATCTTCGTTTTTGTCGAGTGAACAGCTTCCACAAGCCAATTCAAAGACTTGATCTCGGATGAAGGCGGAAAGAATTCATTCATGACAAGTTCAATAGATTGGACTAGGGCAAGTGCACTGACCGAAGACCTCGTTTTCCAACGTGCCAGATTTCCAAGTCGTCTCCTTACACGGAGAAGGTGCTGACTAGTTGGAGAGGTAAGCCCCTTCACGTCGGTCTCTTGTGAAGTATCTTGAGGGGCTTCGTCTGATGTCCTCGTGATCGGATGCTTTGCAAGCCTTACAAAGTGGCGAGATTGATCTTCTTTTGCATCGGCTGTGAGAATCCTCCAATTGAAGCAGGCCTTTGGATCCGATCCTTCGCGATCATCTCGTGAGATCCAATACCGCGATTTATGGCCTTCATTAAACACGATTCTTATAGCAAGTAAGTCAATCTCATACCATTGGAAAGCGTGGCAATGTTCCATGGGTTCCCCAAGTCGCCTTCTGATTGCCGCCCTGATAAGGGCCATCAAGAATATTGCACCAAGCTGGGCGATGGAGCATGGGAATGCAAGACCTCTAAGACCCATAAATTGGGCTGTGAAGCCTAAGGCTGCTGATAAAGCAGCTCCGACTGTCAACCATTCCCAGAAGGTCTATTGGTTGTGTTAGATATTCGCCTTCGTCACTATGTCACAGAACTCACTTCTTGGCTAGAGTTGGGCGCTGTATCCTCGGAGTCTTTGCTCTTCCGGTGCCGTTCAGGGTTCTCCGTTCTGCTAGAAGTAACAATGCGTCTCTTTGGACCTGCTGCGATAACGTAACCATTGAAAGATTGGTCACTGACACTCTGTTTGTTTTGTAGCCATAGAAGTCGTGGGGCATTTTCCTTTGAAACCTCTTTACCATTAACCATCGCGTTCCAAGTGTACTCATCTGTGCTGTGTTCCACAATAAAGGAACAAAGCCCAGTGCCAAGCGATAGTAAAAGAGACCCAGCAGCGTAACAAGGAAATCCATAGGGCTTGGATTCAAAAAGCTCTGAAGAGTTTGAATCGACATGATAAGCAACCATGGCAGCAATAACGATCAATCCAGTTTGGAGTAGAATACCAGTGATAGCTGCCAGAAAGATCTCATGATGTTTCTTCAGCCAGCGGTTATCGAAGTGGACAGATGTATGGTTGAGTTGGATATTCGGCGCTCGAAATGCTCGACTTGCACCTGGAGGCAAGACCCGGGGTGTCTCCGTACCTTCGCGTTTAGCGGACTCTGCGTCTTCTGGTGCATCGTCACTGGCCCCTTGTGGTTTATGAAAAGTCGAATATAGGCCCTGATATAATTTCCAAAGCTGTTTGCTAAAGCTCTGGAAATATGATTGGATGATTTCAGTACTCCTACCACGGTATTCTTTACGTTTATAGTCGTTAGCTTGATATGAAGGAATAAGCCTTTGTACATACCCTCACACTCAACATGTCCCGCTTCTTGCGCCGTTTTAAGAGAGTGAATACCACACGATATTCTCTTAGGGTCACTCTCAGGAGGGCTGAATGTCTTCTCGTGATCAAATGCCTTCCACCTTTCCTCACAATGGTCGTATTGAAGCGGGAAAATGAGGAATTGCGCGATTTGAGGATTTCCCATAGCGCGAACGATAGAGCTGCCGTTGAAGATCTCACAAACCTCCCCCGATGTTGATGACATAAGCTCGATTTCAGCTTGAGCGCTGTTTTCTCTGGCCCGGCCGATGAAGGCTTTTGCTATAGGTCTGCCTTGAATTCGAATAGCACCTGTGATTGCTGTAATAATACCCAGAGGCACCATTGCAAAGATCAGGTGATCGACCCATGTTAGGCTTTCGCTTGTGAATTGTCTTGCAAATTGGTCTCCGAAGAGAGCGAGAACGCTGTCATAAAACGATCAGACTCCTGTGCTTGAAACAATGACGGTCTTACTTACGGGGCAATATCTGAAAGAAGATTGAAGGCAAATTCGGCGTCGTCTGCCGCAGCGACAGGCAGTGCCAGGAGGGCCCATACGAGGAACCCCATTACTGATATCACGGTATCTGTCGACGATTGCGTATCAAAGATATCTAAGTTTTTGAAAGTCACGCCCCTCAACGCGACGCCTCTCGCGTATCAAAGATAGTATCGAAGGAAGTTTGCTCTGTTACGATTCCGGTATAATATTGCAGGAAGTTTGCGAAGTTGCGGTTCTGGTAGGTAAACGGCCCTCGTTGCTAATATCGCAATGGTACATTGTGGCCTGAGTCTTGAATAAGCGGACTCGCCATGGAGGGCCTCAATTTGTAATTTGTGTGCGGAGACAGAAGATCATTCTCTTTCAAGATGTCAAAGCGTCTTACGCGCATACAGAATATCCAATTTTGCGGATCCAAGATGTCCTGTGAAGGAAATTTATGCGAGAGCCTGCTTTTCAGCTTGCCAGGGTTCTGCAGATGGTAGTACAAAGTGGACCGAGACGTCCTATCAGAGGTTGAGAATTGGCTTGTTGGTTGTGTACCAATAAAGTGAGGCGGACGAGCATCAACCGACGGTGATTGGTGCGCGCCATTGATACATAAATGATCTTTCAATGGGATTCAAAATGAAGTATGTTATCATATAGCACTATGCACTGATGTAACCAAGTGGAATTAGCCACCCTCTAGCTGTAGTAGCCTCTGTCTAGTGTAGCTTCTGTCTACAGAGGGGTTGCTGAACGATAGTTTTCTGTAGATATAATAAATCTGACCAGATAAGTTATGCTAGTAGCAAGTGACAAGATCAGGCAAAGATAGTAAGAGTAAGTAGACTGACATTAATGTGCTCTGATACTTGCAGAGAACTTAGTTGGTTAATGGGATTACGGACATACGTGATCTACAATCACCAGACGGAAGTCAACGAAATTGAAGAATTGATAGTAAATGTATTATGTCTAGAATCTACCGTCTAAGTGCCCAACTAAAAAGCTAGATCATAGAACGATCTGAACAGTCTTGGACATGCTAGGAACGCCGTTGGACATGACAAAAAGGTAGTAGAATCCAGGCAGAAGGATACCGTTATCACTAGGCAGCTTAACAGAGTAATCGTTACCCTTCTTAGAGAAGTTGGTAAGAGGAACACGCCGCTGATCAGTGTTGACAGAGTGGGTAGCACTGCCCATACGGACAAGAGACATAGTGATCTTGCCAGTAGCGTTGGTAACCTTGAACTTGAGAGTTGCACCAGCCTTGACACCCTTGGTGGTAAGACCAGAGATGAGAGGGCGGTCAGCGAGAGAACCGTCCTTCTTGAAGAGGTAGGGAGGCTGGAAGATCTCGCCGTCGGCGTGATCAGAGGCCTTGGGGCAGCCAGCAGTGGAACCACCGATCTTGTTGACGTAGCAGAGACCACCGCCGCCGATGAAGACGGTGGCGTCGGGGAGGAGGATGGAGACGGAGTGGTAGTTGCGGGGAACGGCGTGGGGAGCAAGCTGGGTCCACTTGTTGGTAGCAGGATTGTAAAGCTCGGGAATGAGGATACCGTCAGTGTTGGTGAAGACCATGGACTTGCGCTGACCACCAGTAACGAGAACAGTTCCGTCAGGAAGGACAACAGCGTTACCGAAACCACGAGGGAAAGTCATGTCAGCGACTCGCTTCACGGAAGCAGCCTTGTAGGCCTCGCCGAGAGTGGTGATGTGAGCGTGCTTGTTGGCGTCGGCGTTGGTGTAATCAGGAGCACCGCCAGCGGAGAGAATCTTGCCGTTGACAGCATCGTACATGACAAAGATACCGCACATGGCATCGATGTTGTCTCGGGTACCGGAAAGACGGACACCACCCTTCTGCTTGGTGCTGTACCAGTGCTGGGTCTTGGAAGGACCGGCCTGGAAGACACTGCCCTTCTTCCAGCCGAACAGCCAAGCGTGGTTGTCCTCGCGCCAGATACCCTCGCGATCCTTGGTAAGCATGGGCTTGACATCGGCGCCGGTGAGAAGGGTCCACTTGTTGGTCTTGGGGTCGTAGACTTCACCAGGCTTACCCTCACGGCGACCAGAGTAGGCACCGCCGATCGTGAAGACGCGGCCGTCGGAGAGGATGGTGGAGGACTGGTAACCACGAGCCATCTGCAGATCGGGACCACGGGTGAAGCTGTTGTCGCGGGGGTTGTAGAAGGTGACAGCCTCAGCATCAGAGCCACCCTGGATGATAATACGACCATCGCCAAGCTGGCTCATACCAGGGCAGAACATGTCGTGGTGAGTATCAGCAACCTCACGACGAGCAATGTTTCCAGTAGGAAGGTTCATAGCACCGAACTGGGTGCGACCAGAGGCACCACCGAAAGCATCGGGGCCCCAGGAAGAAAAGAAGAGAAGCTCCTGCGACTGAGGGAAAGTGGGAACAACGTAGGCAGCGACGGGAATGAGAGGAAGACGGATAATGTCGGACCATCGACCGAGAGTGGCAGGCTGAACGGCTGTGGGAAGCTTGACGACGCTGTATCGCTTGCTCTGAACCCAGAAGAGAGAATTGGCAGGCTCCGCAGCCTTGATGTGGCAAACCTTGTCCTGGTTGTCGTAGACAGCCTTCTTGCAGGCAGCGATGTTAGAGCACTGATCAGCGCAAGCAGCAAGAGAAGCAACATTCTTGATCTGTCGGGCCGAAGCACCGACAAAGTCTGTCTGGTGACAAACATCAAAAGTCTTACCCTTGCCCTTACGCGACTTGTACTGATGACCCCCAGTAGGACAAACAGAGATAAACTTGCCCTCATCAACATTCTTAAGAACGATGGCGTCAAAGTTGTTGTCAGCCTCCCAGTTCATGCGATCAGCGTTAGCCTCATCCTTGACATGGCAGATGCGACCCTTCTTGTCGTAGACGGCCTTGACACAGCGAGGATCCTGGTTGCAGATCTGAGCGCAGGCGTTGGTGTTGCGGACATCCTTGACGACTTTGAGGGAGCCTCCTCCGTTCTTGTAGTCGGTGTTGCGGCAGATGGCGTAGTCGGCGCCGGATTGGGCGGTCCAGGTGGCTTCCTTGGTGGGACACTTGGTGAGAGCGGCGGAGGTGAGGGGAGAAAGTAAAAGGGCTCCTAGAGCCACGGAGTTAAGTTGGACCATGTTGATTATGTAGTCGAGTTGAACGAATGTGTTGTTGTAGTTGGTGTTGTAACGATAGTGAGTTGATTGAGATAACGATAGTGTTGTTGAGTCGGATTAATAAAATTAATTGTAATTAAGTACGCGCTGCGATCGACCACAAACGAATATTAGAAATGAAACAAATAAAGAAATAAACGAAGGAATTACTCGAACGAATAAACGAGTACAGAGAAGGAGGGAATGATCCTGTCTACCAACGCAAAAAAGAATGGACGAAAAGAAGGGTTTTATGTTTCTGAGCGGCTGCCTCAATTGGGTTTTTCCATCCTTGTTCGATCTACTATGTTTAGAGCACCCTTGATCTTAACCGTCGGTTTGTATGGATGGAAATAATACGACTCCCCTGTATTGTGGAGTCGTCTAGGAGTACCTGACACTAACTAACCGGATGGGTCTCTGCCAAGCAGGGACAATGCGACTCGAACGGTCCCTGGGCGGGTGGTTTTATTACTAACGCTATCTGATATAGCTCCCGTCGAGGTTGCCTTGTGATGGTGCCATGGTGGAGAAGTCCTTAAGAGGACTCCGAGAGCTATGACAGTTACAGCTGTCATCTGGTTTAAAGCACGGGTGAATTTTTAGGCGAAGCCTTCTATCCATTCTTTAGACTTTATAGTCAGTTTGATATAGATCTTGGCTTATCATTACAACTATACTCATACCGACACAACTATGCTTATCACAACTCATCAGGCAGTTGACTAACTCTTGGCAATAACACGGCGCTTAAGAAAGCTGTTTATAAACACGACCCAGAATAAGTTGCATAAAATCCTTGTACTTCACCTGAGCGCTAAAACATCCACATGTGGTGAGAGGGTTATTATTTCCGTCGGGAAATATTTTGCCTTATCCGTACAAGCTGTGTCCGTACTGAGAAAGAGAATCACACCGGACGATAAACCCCGGTTTGATTCGGCTGTTCCTGGTTAACCACAGGGATTCAGGTCAGGTGGGTCAGATAACGGTGCTCGTTCCACGATCCCCTTTTTCTCGTTTGATGGAAGCGGGAGATCTGGTTTCCGTCGCTGGAAACGGTTGGGTCGGCCAATTAAATTTGTCTTGGCTCATAAGACTGATGTCAATAGGAGAAGTACGGGTTTAGACGAATGTCCGAAAGAAGAAAGGAAAATTCAATTGAGCGGTGGTGACGGTTACTGAGTACTGATATCAGTTAGCACCTGGAATAATGTCCGACGGCTGAATTTTCACTTTCCCAGATGGTATTCCCGGTATTGGTGGTTTGTTGTTTGAGGCAATTTAGATAGCTCACACGTGGGGATGACGATTGTTGATCTTTGCCGGATCGCGATAACATTCTCAGTTGAAAATGTTTATCGATCTTGCAGGGTAGGTACACGACCCAGACTAACGGATACGCGATGTCCAATCTCCGGGCGTGGTCTGAATCGCCTGAAGAAAATCGTGGGTTGCACCTGTATTATCCGGAGCCAGGTCTTGATTGTTTTCTGCCAAACGCATTGGAAATCAAGACAACAGACTGAACACAGTATTACCCTACAGCATCAATTGCATCCGTGACGCTTCACTTTGCACAGCCTCATTCTGGAAAACTTTATTTATTCTCAGTATACGAGTAAATTGCAAGGGGCTGATCGATCCCGACACGAGCTTCAGACTTCTGTTACCCTACACCTCCAACCGGGTGTTTCCGCCCCGGTCTCACGGTCCTCGGCCCGACATAATCTGCATTTTAAGGTTTCAGCATTTCTGTACGTTAATAGATGTCGACCGAAAAAACACAATCTTGTTTTTCTAAATGTACAAATAGACAAATGCCTTAAATAAATTGGAAGTCTCATAAGCTCGCATATGACCAAAATTCGATGATGTTTGCGTACTAATCATTGGATCTGGCTTCGGAATAGCTGCAAGATTTTCGTTAAAGTTTGGCTGGGGCTATTCCTGTTCCTCAGCATAGTGTAAATGCTGTTTAAATAATTTACAGCTTCTTATTTCGTAAGCCGGAACCTACCAGTGCGCTATTGATGCAGGAAGACAATTTACTGCCATCTTGCGAGTCTTACTAGTTGTCTTTACTTATTGCTACGTCGTGACAGATTGGGGTGGAAGTACCTACCTACCTGTTCAACGTCAGGCTAACGCCATTTATGAGCTCTTGCGCCTCACCCCAGTCTTCAATTGGGAGGATTGCTGTAACTTAGACCTTGCCCGTTTAGTTGAAAAAAAAAAAAAAGAGGCATTCTTCACGTCTGACAATTCTGCTTCTCCCAGCTGATGATCTCGAATGGTTCCCAATCACTTTAAAGAAGCTCTGTGCGTTTACTAAAGACGTATAGAAAGGGGTTATGCTCGCTGATAAGAACGGAAAATGTTCTAAAGCATAGATTTAACTTGCACCCGGCGATTATACAATATAGCTAAGGTTCTCTAAGTAGTATTACTATACAGGACCTAATATGCAAACTAAAACTGCTACAAAGAGATCAGGATAGCCCGGTTGTTTAGAAAAAATACTTCGATAAGCTGAAAGCTAGTTTCATATACAGAATGAGGTTATTGGATAGAAAAGTAATAGCAGTTTAAAACAGTCTACGGCGTTTTAATAGATATATGATCTACGAAGCTAGGTCTTGATTCTGTAAGTATATAATGCATTATACTATGTAGATACTTACAGTTTGTAAATGTTTGAAGGGAGGATATCCTGGAAATCTTGTGATATTTGTTTATCATCAATTCCCAGCTCAACAAAGGCGAAGACTTTACCATCTTGTCGCATTTCCTCACAGATCTTGAGAAGACGCTCCCTTACCAAAAGGAAAAAGTCGTTCCTCCAACGTTGAAAGCATAGCCTGTTGATCTTCGCAATATTTCTCGTTTCTCGTTGCTGCCCCTCCACCCAACGATCAAGAGGGAGGTACCAAGAGTTGATGAGAGAAGCAGAAGTTTGAAATGCATCCCACTTGTCAACATAAAACCGCAGAAGGTCTACACCTGTATGGGTTACCGAAATGCGTGTGAGATGCTTGAAATAACACTTGAGGGATTGAGATAGAACATCATATAATATTTCGGGCGGACGGACAATGGAGCAGTCATATTTTTCATCCCAAGACCTTGGGTCCCTAGATTCCGTAATCATGGAGACCTCACTAATTGAACAGTCAGTACCAATAAGGGCAGCTTCATACAGTAAGGCCTTGCTTACGAATAGGTACTTGTCTTGTCCGAAGCCTTATTTAAAAGCTTTAAATCAGCTCATTGAAGATGATGTATGAACTCTTCCTACATACCCTTGGCGTAAAAAGTATATTCCATGAGGCTCTTTGAACTCGCATGATCCGTGCGTGAAGTTTTGGCAGCTCGTCAGGATCTAACCTATATTCTGGATTCCTTTGTATAAGTGCCTGCCATCTAGTCAGTGCGTTATGGCCATCTGTCACCGCCACGTCCTCAGTGGTCATTCCCGAAGATGTCTTCGCATGGGGATCGGCGCCATTGGCAAGGAGTATTGCCACGATCTCTTCCCCCCTCCCTCCATACCAGGTCGTTGTCTGTGATGCGAAATGTAGTGCTGTATAGCCGAAGTTATCTGGAATTTCCAGATGAACCCCGTATTCCTTACTTCCCAACAGCTTCACACCATCCAGGTGACCTGCAATGACGGCGTGATGGAGAGCTGTTCTACCGTATTTATCCTGCTTTTCCCGATCTGCTCCATGTTCTAACAGCCGTTTCATTATCGCCACATATAAATGTGTGGATGCGACCATTAGAGCGGTTCGTCCGATGTGGTCCACATAGTCTATATCAATATCCGCTGCTGTAAGAAGTAGTTCCACTACCTCATGTCTCCCAAAACGTGCCGCTAGTGCCAACGCTGTCAATCCATTTTCATCCTCAGCATTGACGTCTATATTGCTCTTCTTCAGGAACAGTCTGACGATTGTTGCGTTGCCAAGAATGGCGGCGTACGTTAACGCCGTTGACCCATGCTTGTCTCGAATGTTGACTTCAATGGCTGAATGTTTAAGAAGCTCCTGTACCATTGAATGGTCCCCACGGGTTGTAGCAAAGGTCAATGGAGTACTTCCCAACCAGTCGATTGCATTTACGTCAACGCCTTTTTCCCCGAGAAGCCGCTGGACGATGTATGAATATCTCCGTTCTGCAGCAATTAAAAGGGGTGTGCTTTTCCTACCGTCTCTGGGATCTGGTTCGCACCCGGCTTGTAGCATAAGCTCAAGGATGCCATTCAATCCAAAGCGGGCTACAATATGTAGGCCGGTCACGCCCTTGAGAGACCACGTTTGGACCAAATCCCGACAACTGACAGCCTGGGCACAGGCCTCTGTTTTTGCCAAGTTGGTGAGAAATCTGAGTGATATGTCTTGATGTATCTGCGTTAACCGGCGTGCATGTTGGCCCCAGTAATTGGCCGCATAGAGGTAGAGGGGGTTCAACAGAAGACGAGCTTCTAGGTCTTCCACTGTTTCGCACACCCCGGTTTGAAAAGTATCGAATGCCATATAAGTAATGCATGTCATGGTGATAACGTACTGTGCTTCTGGAAACCAGCGTTCCTGTGTTCTTTGAAGGTATTCCTTCGTGGTGAAATGAACAAGTCGGATCCTCCGGGTCTCAGGATCAATTCTGACCAAGCCACCACAAACCTTCACCATCTCCTGTGGAATATCACCTTTATCGAGGCTAGACTTGCCGATCTTGACTGCAAGTGCATGCTCAAGTTCACACTCTTCCATTGGCCTCACGGCACAAGTGACCCAGGCTAGAAGCCTTTTAGCCAAATCCCTTCGCTTGCCAATTTGACGTTCGATTCGTTCCATGCACTTCTCATACGCTTCATCATAAGCTTGCCCTCCGGTTGGTAACATAGACAATACCTCCATGAGATCATTCTCTGAGATTTGTCCGATGAGTAAGTTCATATAAAGCGTCGCGAGCAGAAACCTATTACCATTAGTCTGGTAATAAGACTGTAGAAAATGGCCACACTTACATCCCGTCTACCCGAGCAGTAATCTGTTTCTTGATCTTACTGGACAGCTCATGACTGCTTTCCACGAAGTCTGGTAATTTGTGCATGTTGCCATCTATGTATCTCTCGATGTCTTGATTAATGGCATGTATTTCTAAAACAGCACTGTTCTGAAACTTTTGTTGGATATCTGTATCATGCCTAGATGTTCCCAGAATATTTGTTCTTGTCTGAGCCTGAAGATCGAAGATCGCTTGGAGAAACTTTTTACGCGTGCCATAGTCCTGACACTCATCAACAGCATCAACAACAAGAAATATCTTCGTGTACGCAGCTGCCACAGTATGGAGAGTCTTTAACATTTCCTCCCATAAGGGTCTCGTCTGATTTCGCTGGTGATCTTGATATAGACGCGACAGGGTACCAGGTCGTAGGCGAGCTAGTTGCTTCACCAAGCTTGCAATCAAGTTGTCAGCCGTCTGCTCGTGTTGCCAATTAAAATCGAAATAGATAAATATGACGGCGATGTCGGTATCGTCTCGAAACTGTTGCTGGAGGTGATCGATGATAGTTGCTGCTATGAATGTTTTTCCCGCTCCAGGTATTCCAGGGCAGAGCAAGGTTTTGGGGCGAGTGGCACATAGCCACTTCTGGAACTCCTCTGATTCAAGAACCCACTGACCGGTTTCCGCTTGTCTCTGGCGAAGGACATCGCGATGCTTACTGCCGTGGTCGATTGGAGTCAGCCAGTTCAAATATCTTTCTTCTTCTCGAAGTTTCTCATTACGAACAAGCTCTTTGGTTTGCTTTTGTATTCTTTCGACTCCTACAGTAGCCACAATAGTCAGTCTTTACGCTCGAGCTAGTTCTCGATTTCGTTCAACTAACCCTTCCTGATATCCTTCATTGTTTTCATTCCATTTATTCCAATAGGCGAGATAGTATGAAGGAGTTTCTTGGCATATGCAGCAGCCACAGCAGCAGCATACGGTTGCCAGTCCCATCTCTTGTATGAGTCGGCATAGTCGCTGATACCCCGTATTACCAAGCATGGAAAATTATCCATAATACCGGCAGCCTCCATCTCGAAACAAATGATATTGTCTCTCTTGGCGAGCTCATCGCGTTCCACAGCATTCTTGACCACAGAATCTCCAGAACCAATATTACCATAGTGGATCTTGGGTGTGTTTGTTGGTCGGGGAGTTCGACGTACTGGCTTGTATCTGAGATACCATATGCTAGCGATCCATAGACAAGACATGGTACAACAGGTCCAAAGGATAACTGGCAGACCCGAGTGTCGGTTCTTGGGATCCCCATGCCATACCTGCATATAAATGGCGGGGAAGAATAATGCAGCACCACATGCCACCAGAAGATCGATGCTCTTAGTGGTTTGATAATGATCGGTGTTGAAGAGAACATCTCTTGCTCTCTTAGGATATGTCCATTCCTCTTCTGGGTCCTCTTCATCCCCAAACATGTCGTTGACTAAGTCTGAGATAGCTCTGCTCAGGTTTTTGGTCGTGTGCAGGGTTTTCATTGCCGATAGCAATAGAGCTGGAGGCTTGTTAAGGGTCCCCAAACGGCGAAACCCATCAACCTCTCTCCTGCCCATGTCGTATTGAATAACTCCTCCACCTTGCTCGGTCGGTTCCGACACAACAATGCCACCAAGCCGAACATCGTTCCAGGAAGGGTTCTTGCTAGGTACACCTCCTCCCACACCGACCATAAGGCAGAACTTCATGTTTCGAAAGCTGGTTTGCATGGAATTGGCCGCAGTGGCTGCTCGATTGTTTCCGGCTTGAGGGAGTGAAGTAATGGCGACATTGTGTGGTCCAATACGTCCCAAAAGATAGTTGTTACCGTCCTGTTCGATCTGAACCCTCAGTGCCACGTGTTCTTCATCAAACATTGTACGTGCCGCTTTCAGCTCACATCGCAGGGCACAAATCCAGCCGACTGTGTATTTGTCCGGTGGGAAATACACACCAGCTTCCCTCTCACTCGCTGTGTCCTGGCTCTCATCCATGCTACTGGAAGTGTCCGAGGCCATTTCCGTGTCGGCTGGTTAGTGTTTCTGGTGGTATGTTTTAGTCAGTGCCGGAATAACCATTGAAAAACCGTCGAAAATATCATTGGGCAGAAAGTACCAGTGTCGTGCCTGATCAATGAGAGCCTCGCTGTTTTATATGTAGGACTACGCTCCTGGTCTAATTACTTGCAAATTCTTGGGCTGTCCCAAAAGATTTCTAGGCTGAGTGCAATCAATCTCATAGGTGTTTCAATTGACTAGCATCCAATAGTAAACTACATAATGCAGCCACTGTCTTCCATTTACTTCATTCGGAAAGTTGAGGCCTCCCATCTCGTATTCCGAACTCGTAATGGCTGAAACATCAAGGGCTGAGTCGGTAAAGGGAGAATATTGATTCGCTGTTTTCCCAAACGCTGAGACACGGTGAGCCTGGTTCATTTGAGTTGCTAGCATCTGCCACATGATAGGCTATAATTAAACAAAGCCTTTTTCCACTTCCTTCTAAAATTGATCCTAGTTCTGTTTCAACTTTGGTTGAAAATGCCCCCAACCATGTCAGTCAATGACGCGTAATCTGCACTTCTAACAACCCTCTCGTTCTGAACCCCACCATATGTAATTTACCGGAAGCCGAGAGTAGTTGGCAATCCGGCTGTGCAATATTCTTGCAAACATTACTGATACATAAATTCAGTTATCATTAACTTGAACCTTTCTAACATTTCTTCAGATTGGGTACAATATCCTTATAGAATTCAGCGAGAAAATTGTCACTTTCAACATCGTCAGTGTTTACATAAAGAATGTCTGTTTTCTACAATTTGCCTGCTAGTTGGCTTCGCCTGCTCCGCCTTTCTCCAAGCACGTCAGAAAATGTTAGATATGAGCTGGCTTTGTTCGAACTTGGCCATTCCCCATGCTACAACGCGCTCAGCTATTGCTGGGGTGAATTTGAAAGATCGAGCTCAATCCAGTGTAATGGCAATACAATGATGATCACACCGCACCTCAAAGAAGCCATTACCTGTCTGGGAACACTCAAGCGTGAAACTGAGTGGATATGGATCGATCAAATTTGTATTAACCAAGATGACGATTTGGAACGTGCTCTCCAAGTTGGCATGATGAAAGACATATATACCTCATCTGAAGGGACTATTATCTGGTTAGGAAGCCACGTTAGAGATATTGAATCAGTTTCCCCACTTATTGAGCGTCTGTCAACCTTTTATACAGAAGACATGAACCCGAACGGAACACGGAAACGCAGCAAATATACAGGGGCCGAATACACAAGTCTAAAGCTGCCCCCAGTCCAAGATATCGCTTGTGATGCCCTTAGTAGCATCTTGGGCCGCCCTTGGTTCGTTAGATCTTGGGTAATCCAAGAAACCGCTCTCTCTCGCCGTCATCCCCGCATATTCTGTGGCACCAAGGAGTTATCGTGGTAGAACCTTGTCTCGGCAACACTCTGGATATTGGATATATCCTACGACTTCACACCTCTGAGCCGTATCCCAAGGAGCGTTCCAGCCCTTCGGTCTCTCAAGTTCTTCAAAGAACTTGTGAGGTTTGGATTACCATGGGATTTGACGACTTTGCTTAACAAGGCAATACAGTCAACAACGTCGGAACCACGGGATAGAGTATACGCTCTTCTTGCTTTAACGAACGAATTTGACGGAGCTGGAGACCTACTACTGGCACTACGGGCAGACTACCAGAAGCCAGTCGAAACAATCTTCCGTGATATTACTCGACATATCATTACAACAACTAAAAGTCTGCGGATTCTGACACTTATACGCTATACCTCCGATTGGAATAGCCATCCGTCGTGGGTAGTTGATTTTACTGCTAACGCGGAATGGTTGAGGATATCATATTTCTCCTGGGATCCGGATAGTAAGAAAGGGCAGTCCTTAATGGAGATGTTCAATGATGCTGCCCGAGGTCATCCAGTTGTAATAATCGACGATTCCTCGCAGGAATCTCTTGGTTAACAAGGGTTTCAGATCGATATTATCGACGAAATCTGCGGAGTCATGAAACAGGGCGAGGTGTCTTCATTTAACCTTTCTGTTTGGATGGCTTGGGAGGAGGCTTGCAAACGGCTTGGCAGTAGATACCAAACAATCGAGACTATAGCTCGTGCGTTCATGGTCACGTTGGCGGCTGACTGGAGCCTGAGCGATAGCCAGCGTGTCAGCGATCTACCTTTAGTTTATTTCTGGCGTTACCTTTTGGATATATGTATTGAGCTTTCCACCGATCCAGCGCTTAGAGTTGCCGTTACTGCGGAACGTGCGCATATCAAGGAACTTATATTAGCGGAGACAGAGAAAGCTGACGACGAAAACCCTTTCTCGCTGCATCTTGACGCCGCGCACGAACGACGATTGTTCTTTTCTAGAGACTTGGCATATATTGGACTTGGGCCGAAGATGCTGCAAAAGAACGATGTTATCTGTGTCTTGTTTGGAGGAGCTATGCCTTTTATTCTACGACCATCGGGAAGCAAATACCGACTTGTCCGTGAATGCTATGTATTTGAGTTGATGACAGGTGAGGCTATTGAAGATTGGAAAAGTGGCAAACATATTTTGGATGACTTTCTTATTTATTGAGACGCTCTAGTTCTGTTTCTCCTTGCTGCTATACTTTTCAGTTACTTTAAGTAGTACATCTTTCAGCGGCCAGGTAGAGGGTCGCGCAAAATTCAATAAAATAAACTAAAAAATACAATACCCAAACTTCTTAATACTGACAAACGGAGCTGCCCCTTTGTTGAAACAGCAACCAATCTGAACCAACGTATCTATAGTGAAAGAAGCAACGTCTTATCATTCGTAATTTGATACCTTCATAGAATCTTCCCCAGTCAGGTAAACCAGGTGCCTGCCGCGTACTGATTCAGCTGCTGACATACCTACGGATAGCCAATACTATTTCCTAGTTGGGGTTTGCCTGTCTTATAACCCCGCTCTGATAGGCCGCTTTGATGATTGACAACCAAGGAATATTGGCAGATCACTTCCTTAATCGCGATTCCAGCTGGAAAAAGAGGTCAAAGCGGCAATGGGGCAGAAATGATATCAACCCGTCGTTAAATACGTGCCGTACCGTAGTTTGACATCATAGTCAAACTCTAGACCAATTGAGACTAGCATGTATCAATTATTGGCTAATTGGCATATGACATCTTACTGCATAATCTGATAGAGCGGAAGAGGTTGGTAGAGGTACGTATGCAGAAGCCTAATTGTCAAAGTCACTCCCCCTCTCTTTCATGAATCACAATGCATGACGGTCGTTGGAAGAATTGTCTGGTTCATTCTGATCATACTGTAATCTCCTTTCAATCGTTGAGCTATATTTCTTCAATGTCAAGCGCGGGTAAGCCCTTGTTGTCGTCGTCAAGGATATCCACAATGTCCTTCAGATCGCACTGATCCCTGACCTGCAGCATGGATCCATCAATGGCGTTAAAGAAGAAGAACTTTCCACTACCAATCTCGAAAAGGTAGAGCGCTTCTCCTGTGTAGGGTGCCATCCCATAGTGAGGGCGGATATCTCCGTCAATGCCACGGCCTCGTACCTCATCTTCAATCTGGCCACCTTGGGCCCAAAGCATGTCTCCTCCGATTTCCTCATATGAGTTTGTCCAGTTGGCTGGGGGCGGGATCTAGAATTTTGTCGGTTAGTCTTACTGGGATGGAACGAAAGGAAGGTCAAAATATACCCCGTTGTCGGTCACGACTACGCCGTCGGAAATTGTAGTGTATTGACTCATGTTGGAGAGAGTGCGTGTGTACAGGTTTTGAGAGGGTCGAGGAGTAGAATGCGATGGATAAATTATGGAAGAAGAAGATATGATTGAGGAGGAGATGATCGAGGTACACTTATATATACGGCTCGGGCTGATGATGTCACATGTCAATGTCCAAGCGTAGATTGGCATGGCCAGACTGGTACATGAGGCTGACATAGGTACCGTATCAAGTCATGTTATTGAGTAAACCTTGTGGATCCTAACGGAGCAGCACCATTTGCTCAGATACGTAGGTTAGCGTACTGTCAGATCTTTATTTCCGTCTAGCCCAGTCACGGAGTCTTGATGAGGGATTCTGGACCCGCGAGGCTTACTTGATCTCATGAATTGCTACGGTAGTGAAATATAGGTTGGAGATATTCAGTACATAGAGCAAGTTATTTCTTGATTCTTGTTTTTTACAGCCCTCCCCTCAGAGCTCCTCAAGGTCCAATGCATTGAGGCCCTCTTCATCAAGCCCGTCCACAATCTTTTGCAGAGTCAAGTTTCCATTCACGCGGTACATTGAATCGTCAATAGCATTCCAGAAAATGAAGTCCCGGCTGCCAACCTGCATCAAGAAGAGGGCTCGCCTGTATAGGAGCATGTGCCGAAGAAAGGCTGGACATTTCCATCTAAGCCTCGGTCTTTTACCATCTCTTCCATCTCTTCATTCCATCGCATATCGCCGCCAATATCATCATAAACATTGGTCCAGTCTCGGGGAGGGGGAACCTTGTAAGCTGTCAGACACTTTCGGGGAGCTGAAAAGCGAGGATCAGCAGTGACTTACGTCAGTGTTTGTGACGACAACACCATCGACGACTTTAGTGTGATTACCCATGATGAATATTCGTATTTTAAGGACTGGTGCTTTCAGTAAGAGGTACAAATGTCTAAAATCGTTATATAAAGTTGTTAGAAACTTCGACGAGAATGCAAAGAAAGATGCATATTTATAGACCACCCAGTCGCAAACCACGTCACTAGGCATTACTAGGGCAGCGCTACAAGGGTAGCTCAGCTGTAAGCGCTGATCCCGAGTCTTGGTTAGCTTGTAAGTACAGTGCCCCCACTTATGCCGCGTTGATTTCAGTCTTTGATATATCCGTCTTATAGCATGACAGACCAACCAACAGGAACTTGCCTGAAGAGTGGCTCGTCACTGCAGTTCATACCCATTATTATGAGTTTCTACGATTGGAGCCCAGTCAACTGTTGAGACTTAACTATGGTATAATTTCTCAGTACGTACATGGTAATCAGAGGAGAACATGCTATTATCTGGTATGCCTTACCTGTTGTCCCTTCTACAAGTCGAGTTATCGATGTGACGTGGCAGGTTGTAATGGAAGTGTCTACCCTATCATGCAAAGTAAGGCGAACGCCAAAAACGCCTTACACACTCACCACCATTCATGAACCGTAGCACCCCCTACAGGCACGACGACCCCACCAGTCTACACTTGGGGGAATTGCTGACGCTTAGTCATTGCCCTGGTGGTCGTCTAAAATGCAGAGAAGGCATTTTTCGACTTTGGGTAGTCGGCATTTATTTCTTTGCCAAGGCTTGTACGGATAACAAAGGACACAAAATGACGCTCTACGCACCAAGAAAAACAGACTATGCTTCAAAGTGTTTGTTGACCCTTCGTGATTACTCGCTGAACATATTCCCGTCTATCTTTAATCAACTATGGCTGAAGCTCCCGGTGTAATCTCAAGTACTATTACTTTATGGGACCTAGCGTGTAAACTCAGAAAGTGCTACAAAAGGATTCCGGCTGCCCCGACTGTCTGAGAAGAATATTGCGTCAAACTAGAGAGCCTCTCACACGTATGAACCGAGTTTGTGATGCTATGAGGAGACGGAAAGCTAATGGCAGTCCGATGCAGGTTAAAAGTGTTCTGAAAGATATGTTATTTGACCAGATCCATGCGGTCAACGGAAGAAAGAACGAAGACCTGGCGACAATTAGCGACCAAAGAGATATAAATAATTAAAGACCAAGCCAACGGTATGTTAGGCGCGTATGATCTGATGACCAAGTCCCCAAGAAAACGGATTTGGGAATGGCTCCGAGTAAAGAGAGCATCAATCAAGTTCGTTGTCGCTGAGGGACATCTTCGAGGTTTAATAGATTCGGCTGAGAAGGCTAGGATGTCCTTGCAATCCGCCGTATGTCTATGTGGTCTAGAAACCGTAACCGCTGGGTAAGTCAAGCTCTTGAATGATAGTTGTATGCCGGCTAAAACGACTTAATCGGGACATTAAAACGACAGAAATTGGATTTAATCTGATCGATAGCCGGGGACAACTCGTCGAAGTTCCAAAACCAAAAGAAACGAATACAAAGGCCCCTAGCTCCGATCCCAAATATTCTTCACGGCGCTCAAATAATGGTAGAGCTTCCGCCAGACATAACTATTCACGAAGGAATAAACCGACCAAGGTGCGGGGTAATGGCGACCACGACATCGAAGCTGCTGGGGGCTACGAGGTTGTCCTTCGAAAGAACAAAGCAGTAATCATGGCTACTGATACCGACGACTAAAAGTCAACCGCCCGCGGAGATACACACACCACTGACTTGACTCAAGTTGAACGAGCTCTCTAGAGTATGAGCGATGATATATGGGAGCGAGGCAAGGGAAATAATCTTTGTGAGTTTCAGCTCTCTCTCGCCTCCAACTCTGTGGAAGACTCACGGTCACTTGATACCGACATGAGCGACTATATAATCCAGATCCTCGTTGATTCCGACAAGCAGAGCCGCGCCTTTGTCGAAGAGGGGACCAATCTGAGCCAATGCGACCAGAGCGAAACCAATCCATTTTGTTATGCGTCTCTCACATTTTGATAAACGAGACAAACCAGACACTCACCATCCGGGAACCCTGTCTACAGCCATGGCATCATGTTGAACTCCAGATCTTCAACGAAAGTCTAACAGCGAATGAGCTCCCTTTTATGATGGAAATTAAGTTCATCAACCGCGTGATTCCCTTGGATGAGATGGCCATGCTCGGATTGACCTCGGACTTTACCTTCCAATCTTATCATAGATGCCCGGATGGATGGTCACGTTCTTATACCATTGTTGGGGAGTCCTTACCTTGCCAGGGCGGTACAACTCCACAAAAAGTTGTTTGTTTGGGCCAGGAAGCATTAGAGCCTCCATATATGATTATGGATGGGAGTTGGGCAGCCCAACTCAGAACCCCGAGCTTGCACGGGATGACGACGGCTGTGCACTGAACCTACTTCAAAAGGTCAAGCGCAAAGATCACAGTATTCCTGCTCGGATCCCATTCGGCGTGCTGGTTGGGTATCTCAAGTTGATAGAGGGGCTCCGCTTGGAGGAGGAATACCTGGCGCAGTGCTGTATCTGGACTGATGCCATACTTTCAGAAGTTTCAACCTCATTTGACGAGGAGGCAATAGCATGGACTTGGGTTTCATGGAAGTTTCAGAGAGGCACTGAACTCAAGAGATTAACAGATATCATACAACAGCAGGGGAGACATCTAATTGATCAAGAAACCAACCGATACGGGGTTGTTCCTCCCCAGCGGATAACCAGTAAGTATATAACCTCCATATCAACATGAACTAGAAGATACATCTCACCGAAATAACTCCAGACACCATTAACCAAAAACGTATTTCAGTTCTCTCGCAAATCAGGGACTTTGTGCAAAACACCATCGAAACCAGTCGACGGAATTACATGATAGCGAGAACACAAACCGATCCCGGTCGGACTGCGCCACCAAAGATTACAGGCTCTCGCTGGTGGTAGGATACTTCACACTTGAATATGAGCTGTTTCTTTTGAATGGACGGGCTTGGGACAATGGAAACTTTGATGGGGTGAGTTTTGCTGATGCTTCAAGCTGGATCAGGTCGATGATGAACTTGCGGGACTGGATATTGAAGACTGTATCACCAGCTAGCACGGTGCTATCAGGTCTGAAAGCTTTGTTTTCGGAAGTTGATGATGGATTGCATGAAGCTCGGATATCTTCTGGCTTGTCTTCAAATGTATACGACGATCTGAATGGCCTGATTAGAAGACTGGGAGAGGAAGATGACTGGGGGGTAGATCTCCCCGATGAGTGAGGTCGGGGGACTCGTAACTAAAGTAAAAATTGATGCTGTGTTTAATGGAAACTCTGCCTAGCTCCTGGCCTGTTTGGTACGCTAAGCTCAAGGCAGGAAGCCGAACGAAAACGAGGTTGAACGAGGTTGAACGAGGTCGCTAAGCTAAGCATCTATACGAACATCCGCGCTATATCGGCTTTATCCACATTAGCCCAGGCTGCGCCCAATCGTAAGCTATTTCCTGCTGCGAGATCGTAGGGGTGTTTTCACCGAGTAGTACGAGGATACTAGGCCAATTACCTTTTAATCAGTAGCTGCCTCTCTCATTTTCTCGTTCTCGTTTTCCATCCGAAGCCTTTTAACTTTCAGCCCCCAAAACTCATGAATATTGGCATTAGCCATGTCGAGTAGCACGCCAACGCCGTTACCTACATCCGGAACCTCAGAGCACCGAGGTTCCAAGACGAAACGAGTCCATAAGAAATCACGAATGGGTTGTCAGACTTGTAAATACCGACGAATCAAAGTTAGTCTCACTCCGATGCCTGCTTCAGACTACAATCAGTGACTGTTGACTAACAATCATTTCTTCTAGTGTGGAGAAGAGAAGCCCACTTGCGCTCACTGTGAGAGGCGAGGGGAAGAGTGTCGCTACACTCTGCCATACCATACCAGCCACTATACCTCGGTAGTGTCGTCACCGCCAGCATCTGCGTCAGGATTGAGCCTTGACATGTTGGACATGGAGCTCATGCACAATTTCTGCACATCGACTTACGCCACTCTCAGTAATGACCCGGCGATAAGGGATCTCTGGCGTGTTCGGATCGTCAAGCTTTGCCTCGACTGTGACTACACTTTGCTGGCAATCTTGTCCGTGTCAGCATTTCACCTCAGCCACTTCTCGGCTGACCGGAGAGAATTGCTCCGTGAAAGAGCTATAACGCACCATAACCAAGCGCTTAGCATCGCAGCTGGGTTCATCGATGCGTACAGTGACGAAAATGCGCAGCATCTGTTTGCCTTTTCCGTTTTGACTATCTACTATTGTCAGTTCCCTGACCTCTCCTGATAATCTTGCTAATATCTATACTAGCCTTCGCTCAAACTCCAGAGCATGATGATGGACCATACCCTCCTTGGGCAGTCCTGATAAAAGGCTGCACGAGCTTCGTGGATCTGGGCAAAAGCACCCTCTTAGCTGGGCCTTTCTCAGTTCTTTTCAACCAGGCCCGAAAACATCTACATCTTCGAGAGCAAACTTTTAGCAAAGACTACACGAAGCAGTTGTCGCTGTTTGTAGATGAGGAAATTACAGACCCAGAGCGACGAACTATTTACCACGAAGCGATCCAGGCACTGAACCAAACATATGGTGTTTTTTATGAAGTTGACGGCGATAATGATCTAGTGGATATTTTTTCTTGGATAATAATGGAGAAGGATTTCCTCAAGTATGTGGAGGATGAAGAAAGGGAAGCTCTTGTGGTTTTGTCTTACTTTTGTGTCTTGTTACACAAATTGCCTGGTCAATGGTGGCTAGACGGTTGGGTTAATCACATCATGACCAGGATATACTCATCTGTGGGTGAGATGTATCTCACTTATTTAGTCTGGCCGATGGAGCAGATTGGATGGTTGCCGAAGCGTTGAAATTTGCTATCTACAAAGACGAAGCCAATGCCCAACAGACAGTGATCCTTGTATAAGTAACTGCCACGTTCTTGCTTACGGTCCGTGCTCCCGGTTCTCGTTCACGTTATCCACTCTCGTTTACGAAACGAGTTGTGGATATCAGCGTCCGCAGCTGATAAGCTACGGTGAAAACAAAACAGCGTTGCATGTTACCACTTTCCAGGTTCGTCAGGTTCGCATAGAATGCGAGCAGGATACAAAGATACAGTTATCCCATCGAGGCGGAACCTATCCTTGTATGTTCTCCATAAAACAACCAACCACTTCCTACAAGCCCGCGGGTTTATTGAAAACGGTTTGCGGGGGCATTTAGATGTTTTACCCTTAAAACCTAAATAGCTCTTCCCTGAAGTGTTGACTGTGTGTTCTCAGTAGAACCTATTCCTTCCTCTGCTCAAAACGATCCGAGTATCCCCCGCGAGATCACTTTCAGTCAACGTCACGAGCGAAGATGGAGCTTTTCCCACGGGTGGACGAACTTCCCGATGGCCAGTTGGACTTCAAACTGTACCGGTACACGCCTTCACTCCCCGCAGGCATTGTCGCCACAGTCATCTTCGCTATACTTACCTGCCTTCACACGTGGCGTCTGTGGAAAGCCCGAGCATGGTACTTTATTCCGTTCACAATCGGCGGCGTTTGTACGGCTCCCCCGTCTTACCCTCATTAAAGAGTATTTCTAACGTGTGCCAGTTGAAACCATCGGTTACGCGGCCCGAATTATATCCCACAACGACAAGGAGTCTATACCTGCCTACAGCGTCCAAGCGATTCTTATTCTCGTTGCGCCCGCCCTCTTCGCCGCCTCGATTTACATGATCCTCGGTCGAATTATCATCTCCCTTCGAGCTCAACATCTCTCGTTGATTCCCGTCCGATGGTTGACAAAGGCCTTTGTCTGTGGTGACATTCTATCATTCTCGCTACAAGCAGCTGGAGGCGGTCTCCAGGCGTCCGGTACCCTTGAGGCATATGATACCGGTGAAAAGATCATCCTTGCCGGTTTGTTCGTTCAGATCGTGGTATTCGGGTTCTTTGTTATTACCTCGGGGCTTTTCCACGTGAAGTGCCTCAAGAACCCGACTTTGGCTGCCAGGGAGAATGCATTTCCGTGGAAACTTGACCTTAATGTCTTGTACACCGTCAGCATAATCATCCTGGTCCGAAGCATCTTTCGAGTTGTGGAATACCTTCAGGGTAACGGCGGATATTTAATTTCCCATGAAATTTTCATCTATATTTTCGATGCAATTCTGATGGCTATTGTTATGGTAATCTTCCTCTTTTGGTATGTTGACCATCTTGCATACAAAGATGGTGACCAATACGATCTTGCACCTTGTGCTGTTGATGAGAGAGCCTCGCCTTGATCGAGTGGTAGCAGATATGCTTACTGAGTGCGGGAGCTGCGGAGGATTGGCCATCAGATAAGCTTTCATCAACAGATTTACAATTTTAATAAAGCGTCATAACTCTGTTTAGAATATTTCTATTTCGCTCCGCCATGACATGAGGTCGCAGCTAGCTATAAAAAGCCTTCCTCGGTTCCCTCCGGTATTTTTGCCTCCTGTCCACCAACCCTAACAACCTAATCTTATTGTGAGCTTTTCGCGGGCGTTGGAAAGGGAAAGTTCGGCGGTCAACGAGGCGTTCAGGCAGCTATTTTCTTTCAAAAAAGAATGTACAAGTTCTAGGGATTAGCTATCAGTAACGACATATCATTTGATTGGTGTTTACAATTTGCGAAAACAATAACCCCCCAATGTGTGCCTTTTGTTGAGAATTGCCTAACCACCCTAGCTGCCAACCAAACTTTCCCTCTTCTAACGTCAGCGGAAAAGATATTAGTAAACAGAACAGAAGGAAAGAAGCCGGTTGGAAGCAAGAAGGGCATTTTATGGCTAGCTGCGACTTTATGTAAGGGTAAGGCAAAAAAAGGTCACAGATAGGTAAAGGAGTCATAATGCCCTATGCAAAGTGTAACTATCTTATGGAACCTTGTCTAATCGAATATCTCCCGCATCAGTGTTAGACCCGGCACAATTCTCAGTCCTTTTGGAATCACATTCTAGTATCTTTCTAAACAGTGCTCAAACATCAGGTCCAACCAAAGTCCACAGTAGCTACTATACACCATAACTCCCTACTTCTCCCAATACAATCGAATTCCATATCTAATAGCAGTTCCTCCCCCGTTAAGCTTGGCACTGAGCTGGCTGGGGTGCTCCCAATTAAACAATACCATGGTAAGAAACATCAAAAACCCGTCAAAGATATAGAGGTACGCCTCGTGGGAGATAAGGTAGCCCTCATTTCCTTGCACATATTCTATCAGACGAAACACCGACCGTACAAGGATGAGACCAGAGGCGATGTACAGTGTGTAAAGGTACCTCTGCCAAGGGATACCTGACACAGCGGCTTTCGCGGACATAGAACCTGCAAGCCTCATGTGAAACACGGCTGCAGTGACAGCAAATAGTGAGAAGAAGACAATTTGAACGATGAGACCTACAATGACGATACGTTCGCCATTGTGAAGAGCTTCGAGTGACCCGGCTGCCATCATGCCACCACCTACGAGCTGTCAGAACAATAACGGAAAACGAATGGTCGAGAAGTAAACCCACCTCCACCTTGAAGAATGAATGACAAGACATCACCAACGACAAATATCTTTGTCAGCCAGGCACTCTTGATCGGTGAGTGCCGCTCGCCGTCGGTGATGATGATGATACGGCCGAGGATCATGTAAATGCTTGCCGCGAACAAAGCCGGCGAGATAAGCAACAGCAAAGTCTGGACTATATAAGGTTTTAAAGTCCAGTTAGGGCTTTCGTCGGCGGACCCTGCCCTCTGTGTTGAATTAGAAAAGGAAGGCTTCAGCGCCGAAGAAACTTACACCAATATAACCAATGACCTGCACTATCAAAGCGTTAGTCTCAGAACCAGTACTTTTGGGGAAGAGTCGTACTGATGCCACCGATGACAAAGCAGGAAAAGAACCACGTCTTCGTCCTGAGCAATTGATATATATGAAGGGAGGTGGTTAGTAGAAAGAGAATAATGAAGATGATAGCCGCCGGCATGGACGGATCATATTGGTAGAACTTGAAAATGGCATCTCCATCTTCTGCTGCTGAGTCGGACATAGTTGAGAAGTGTCGGGGCTATGTAGAGTTCAGAAAGGAATAAAAAGTTCGATACTGAGCGTTATAAGGGCAAAACCTGCTGAGGAAATATTTCTTTTGTAAAGATCATCGGACAACGTAAAGAGACTTTATACCAGCGGCGGAACATTCTCTCAGGGTCGGGTTAGCAAGCCCCACAAATTCTGTGGTGGACTACTCCCTTTGCTAAACGCGTACTCGTAATCTCGGGTTCGTTTACGGGAATGCGAGGAACGAGGCTGATGGGTTTGTGACTGTCCTGTTGTATGTCTTTGTTTCAGAGCAACCCCTGAGAATTGGCATCAATTAAACACCTATTTACGTCCAACTCTAATCTAAACCCTTCGTCTATTACGTATCATTCAGGCCGGCATATCGGATTCAGGTGTATGCATGTCCGGGGTGCTGAAGATGTGAGACCGCCCCGAGAGTGGATAACTGCAAGGACACCTAGCGGGTATGATCGTAAGCCATTCATGCTTCGGATTGGTCGGATTATGCAAAGCCGGCATGTCTGCTTACTTAACTCCAAAATTATATGAAGGTCTTATTGGACTGATCCGTCAATTGGAAGAGAAGATGATTGCGGGTTAAGACCTGATGATGAGCATTGATTGAAAAGTAATTTTTAGGCCGAAAACCTCCCTATTTAGCTAGTTCAAATCACCTAACTTCAATCTGTGTGACGTTCGCCATTTGACCGGTAGTAAACTCCAACAGATCGTCACCTAGGATATGTCAGCATCCTTAAGCAGTTTCCAAGGCAGCAGTGCAAGAGAAAATCAGGCTCTGAGTCAAGTCATGACATATTCGAAAGGATTCTCCAAAGACGGTAATAATCGTCACCAGTGTGGCTGGATAAGGCTGTGCTGACCACCCATTGGAGTGGGATGAGCCGTCAGACAGGGCTTAGCTTATGCACATTCGGAGTTCCGTACCATCCATAAGGCTGAGTGAAAATCAACAAAATGATATTAACATAACCTGATAGCATTTATAATTTGTTCAAGTCAATCCTGTATTACAATTACAACACGCAATGTCTGCAAACGATCAACCTGCTATTGAACATGAGGCTTCTTCGGTCACACACCCGAAAGCCACTGAAGACCTCTCCCGGGAGATTCTATACAAAATCATCCAACAAATGGAAACGACCAACAAAAAAGATAGCGATGACCTCGAATTCTTCCGTTTTTTCGTCGTCACCATGATCGCCATCTCCGTCTTCGGCGCCTCAACCTTTGCAGTCATCATGGGTGAAATGACCGACCCCGCCGATATCTGGGAATCACCAATTTTTACTCTAAAAACGGTCCGATTATTTCTTGCTGTTTCGTGGCTTTCTTTTGCCATGTCTATTGCTTTGGCTGGGTACAGCGGTAGCGTCCTTGCACTGATGCGACAAAAGACGAAAGGGGATCTTGATGAGGAGACGATTAAGAAATGGACGCCTGCTGGTCTCGTGGTTTCTGTGGCTTTGCATTTGTTGATTGTTACTGGTTTCTTCTTTATATCACTGAGTCTGGTGGCTTACGTTGGACCATTTGGGTGGGTTATTGTCTCAGTTTCTGGAATAATGTATGTCGTGGTGTTCTGCCTAATTGGTGCGCAGTACAGCTTAATGTAAATAATCTGTAAATCGATCAAATATCTTAAACAGCATCATAGAGTGGAGTCAGTATGGTGCCCTAATTGAATAGTTTCACGGAAATGTTATTTACACCTGTCACTCCTCATGTTCAATTGTTGAATGCTGATGTCGAGTGATACAGGTAAAACAAGGCTCTAAAGACGATCAGTTGGAGTCATGCAGAAGCTCTTTGTGATAGCACTCGGCTGTGTGAGGCGCAGTTCTGTAAGGATGATGTGGCTGAAACAATTAAACGAGTGCGAACGTGGAGTGCGAGCTTTGAGAGCGAATCACAGGCGTTATGTGACAGACTTGCTGACTTGTCAAGGCTGTCTGCTTGAAACCCGACGGACATACCAGGATATATTTGAACATGTGGGGCTGTGCACCATCTGTAAGGGTGTGGTCAATCATGCTTACTCCAGCTTGTGACTTCAATTGCACGTTCATAGATCCTACAGTATAAAAGTAATTGAGTTTCTACCCGTAACCAATCTATCTCTCTACCATTCCATTGTTAAACAAGATAAACTCCTTGTCTTCTATACTCAACTTCCCCAAGTCCACTATTTCAAATATTACAGTACCGTCATCACAATGTCGAACAGCAGATCCAGAGGACCACCGCTACCCGGTTCTATATATGGTTCTTCTTTACAAGTTCAGCTAGAAAGTGAGGGCGCTCGCATCGGTCGCAACAATAACCGCCCTCTGATCGAACACATCATCAACCACGCAACTCCCGGTTATGTCACAAAAGCCGTCTGGCTCCAAGAGCACAGCGTCATCGAGCATGAATATTTGCTCCTGTGCATCAAGACCTACGATGGACGACTATCCTGGATGCGCGTAGAACGCACAGGCGATCTCCCCGCAGAGGCCGACGCCGCTAATGCCATGACAGACCAGGCACAATTAATTGTGACCATCGCACCATCTCGGGAGAAGCTTGTTTGCGGTGACAAAGTTCTCGCCGAGGCTGACTTGGATCTGAACAAGGCACGCCTGAGCGATGTCGCCAGACTTATACTGATCGTCCACAAGGAGGAGCCTCAGTATCAGATACAGTGGCACAATTGTTGGTGGCTGGCTCGGGTAATCATGCAGGTGCTTGCGGGGACATATATGAACAGCAATAAGAAGCTGAAGAAGAAGGTGACGAAACAAATTGATGCTTCGCACCAGAAGCATGTCTTTGGTATGAGTGCGGGCGGACCGTTTGCGGGTTTGGGTCAATGGGCGACTCACGCGCACTTTAACAGAAGGACGAAGAGGATTGTGGCCAGTTTTAGTCAGCAGGTGACTATTTAGTATCTTTTATTGGAAGCAGACTTTAGATACATTTGGAATAGGATCTCTCATTTAGCGATGGAATAGATGTGTTATTTTGACGTAACGCAATGGAGTGGTGAAAAATCTTCGTGGGGACATATCACAACCTACCCTAAATATCACGGAGTCCTTCGCTTTTCGATCGATTGTATCAGCAATAGTAAATGGTAGAGGGCAGGTATTTGCTTCCTTGCTTTGCAGTATCTGGCTGAGCTATGCTCGTATCCTTCTCTGCCCGCGCGTCGCTTGCAAGGTATCTTTTGTGACTTTCCTGGGGTTAGCAGTCGGCGAGATCAATGTTATTTTCGTGGGCGCATATCAGTACATACCAGCTCATGGTCTCAAGGCATCCCTTGACCAATTGTACAGCCCAGATTGCCGCCTTGTCGCAAACCACCGCAATCAGCTGTCAACATACCGACCAATGAAAGCTTGACGCGTCAGTGCCTGATAATAAGTACCGCTGCCAAGACTACACGGACACATTTCGTTTCTCATAAGTTACCCCTCTTCCAGTCCCCGTTTTGCCAATCTACAACACTTGTACAGTGGAAGGCACAGCATGTCCGACCCTAACAACTACACTATAGGTTGGATCTGTGCCATTAGTACCGAGTTTGTTGCCGCGAGAGCGTTGTTTGATGAACAACACAAAGCCCTCGAAAGTATTGCGGATTGCGATAACAATACTTATGCTTTGGGGAGAATTGGAAAGCACAATGTCGCCATGGCTGTACTACCCAAGGCTGAGTACGGGACTACAACCGCAGCAACAGTAGCAAGAGACATGCTGCATAGCTTTCCGAATATTCGGTTTGGGCTAATGGTAGGAATTGGGGGCGGTGCACCTAGCGATAAGCACGACATTCGACTAGGTGACGTCGTAGTCAACACCGGTGGCATCTTTCAGTACGACTACGGCAAAGAAATCCAGGGACGCGTGTTTCAAACCACAGGCTCCCTGAACAAGCCGCCGCAATTACTATTGACAGCCATACACGCGCTTGAGACTGAATACGAGCTGGAAGGACACCAACTCAATGAGCAAATCGAGACTGCACTCCAGCAACGTCCGTGGCTAAGGAACAAATACTCCCGACCAAGTTCGGCAACCGATAGACTTTACCAGCCCCATATTCTCCACCCTGACCTTCCAGGGGAATGCGTTGATGTTTGCAACGCTGATTTCCAATCGCCGGAGGATCGAGGCCAACGCGACGAGCAGGACAACCCAGCTATCCATTACGGGCGGATAGCTAGCTCTAATAGACTGATGAAGAACGCTCTTGTACGAGACTCATTAGTCGCTGACAAGGACGTTCTTTGCTTCGAGATGGAGGCAGCTGGCTTAGCAAACCATTTCCCTTGTGTAGTAATCCGTGGTATATGTGACTACTCAGACTCCCACAAGAACAAAAAGTGGCAGGGCTTTGCGTCCATGGTAGCAGCTGCATATACCAAAGACTTGCTTCATCAGATCCTGCCTAGCAAGGTTCAGGCCGAGATGCCGATCAAGGAGACTTTGACTTCTAGTTAGTGTTCGTTAGGTGGACAGCTTTTATATTGTATGCTGACTGACTGCAGTCCACAACACAGCGACCGTCACGAGAGACATTGTAATGACGATGTCGTCTAGTTATCACAATGAAAAGATCCTGACCTGGCTGTCCGCTCCAGACTACTCCACGAACGCCAACCGGGCTAGGGAATGTCGTCACCATGGTACCGGAAAGTCTGGGTCTAATAAATACTTGTGGCTTTACGGTTTGGTGGGATGCCGCAAAACAGTTTTAAGCACAAGCATCCTTGATGATCTTCTGGCAAGCAACAAATACGTCACCCTCGCTTTCTTTTTCGATTCCAACGATCCTCGAAAGCAGAACCTCGACGGTCTCTTGAGGTCCCTTGCAGCACAACTTTATCAAAGAGTTGATGAAGCGACGAAAGAACTTGAAAGTCTCTTTGCTTCCCACCAGAAATTACAACAGCTGCAGGACACAGCAGCCTTATCGGATTGTATTCATGCTATTATCCAAGAGGTTGGGCAAGTCTTCATCGTAATGGATGCCCTGGATGAGTGTACCCAGCGACAAAAGGTGCTTCAATGGCTCGAGCGCACAACCTCTACTAAAGCTCAAATTCTCGTTACGGGTCGACCTGAGGAGGATATCAAAAATGGACTTTTTGAGTTGTTCAGCAAAGAGAATTGCTTCTCGCTGGATACAAAGGCCATTGATGCTGACATTTATTCTTACGTTGATAGAGAGCTTGGAAATCGACCGGAGTTATTCAACATGAACTTATCCGAAAGTCTCCTGGACCTAATGCGTAACAAAGTCGGAAAGGAAGCGGATGGCATGTGAGTGTAACCTTTGCTTCCAGAACTGGTTCTGACGTTCTTTACAGGTTTAGATGGGCAGCCTGTCAACTCGATGTTCTTGCTGGGTGTCTAAGTGCAAGAGATATCAAATTAGCACTTGAAACATTGCCCCGTAACCTGGACGAGACATACGAGCGTATGATTGCACGCATACCGCCTGATAAAAAATCCGGCGCAATCCGTCTCCTGACGTTCCTTGTTCATTCTAAGCTTACCATCAGCGTAAGGGCGGCCGTTGAAATAATAGTTACCCAGATCAGCGAGGAGGCTCCAGGCTTTAGCGTTGAAAGAAGACTCTTTCAGCCTCATGATGTTCTTCGATACTGCCCAAGCCTGATTGCCATCACGGAGGCATGGACATCAGAAGTTGAAAAGATGAAATGGGACCTTGAAGGAAAAGGAGTGGCCAGACCTAACCAGGAAGAGCTACATTTGGCTCATTTCTCCGTGAAGGAATACCTTCTCAAGCAAGAGGCGTTCAACGTCAGAAGTTCCAGCATTAGCATTACAAGGACCTGCCTAGCGTACCTTGGTGATATAGATGATTTCACCGACGAATATATATCTACCTTCAGGAAAGACTTTCCGTTAGCATATTATGCAGCCAGGTTCTGGCCACAACACGCAATATTGGCGGAGGACTGTGAGGACACTACCAGGGACATTGTACAGTTTCTCCGTGACAAGAGGAAGCTTTTACGGTGGATTCGTCTATTCCCTCCCGATCATTGTGGATACGCCGGCAATGTTGAGGTGGGGATGCTGTATTATGCGTGCTACTGCAACCTTACCCAAGCTATAAGGCATCTAATCGCAGGGGTTGACAATATTGATGCATTGGGTGGCACAGGCAAAAGTGCTTTACAGGTCGCTTTGGACAATGGCAACGAAGAAATCGCGCGCATCCTACTGGAAGGTGGAGCAAATATCAACGCAATAGCCAACGATGATGACACTCCTTTACACGAGGCTGCATACTATGGCAATCTAGAAGTCGTTCAATTTCTACTGAAGAATGAAGCAGACGTTAATGCCCAAGGCAGACACTATGCCGGAGCCCTAACTGCTGCTTCCGAGGAAGGTAATCCAGATATTGTACGATTACTGCTCAGCAAGGGTGCCAATGTCAACGCACTGGAAATGCTCCACGGAACTGCCTTAACAGCTGCATGCCGTGAAGGCCGGGAAGAGGTCGTACAGCTACTCCTAGACAGCGGAGCGGATGTTAGTGGGCAGTATAAGCGCTTTAGAAGGTTCTTACATCCCGCAGAACGTCATGATGACCGGAATGAAATGAAAGTCATATTAAAGCGTCTTATGTCCGACGCTGGGCTTGACACGCCACCTCTGCAGATTGCTTTATGAAGAGGACATTCAACGATCGCACACATTCTTCGCAATGCAGGTGCTTGTGAGGTCGAGGCAGTATCCGATAGTAACTCAGATACAGACATTACCATGGATATTACAGAACAATGGAATCATGTTTAAATCGAAAGGAATTTAATAGATGTAAGAAGTAAATACAACCTGCTTTTTAGATTTATCTTAATATAGCTGCATAGCTGTTCTCTATACGTACCAAAACTAGCTTACAGTATTTAGTATTACTTTTATTTAATTTAACGTAAAGGTCATAGTAACTAGCTTAAACTAATTACTAATAAACTGTATTATAAATATTATATATTAGCTTAGCAATTTAAATTCTATTTAGTCTTTTTATTTAAAGGAGAACTTAACTATATAGGTAGTAACTATTTACTAGGCTAGAACCACTTAGAAAGACTTAGTATATTATTCTGTTAAGAAATGCATTTTTTTTATAGTAAAAGATGTAGATATTACCCAATGCTTTTACCTTATCAGGATAAGGTTTATTATAAACGATAACTGTT